>WOVY01013674.1:0-22500 GCA_013436015.1 Rhipicephalus annulatus
CGGTCAGACCTGTAGACAACACGCATGTCGATCTCTTGCAACCGCAAAGCCCAGCGAGCTAAACGGCCGGAGGGGTCTTTCAATGTGAATAACCAGCAAAGCGCATGGTGATCGTTGACCAAGTGGAAGGGGGGACCATATAGGTATGGTCTATATTTACTTAGAGCCCATTTACTTGCCAGATACTCCTTCTCTCTCACAGAGTAGTTATTCTCCGCTTTGGTGAGGGTACGGCTTGCGTATGCGACTACGTATTCCTGGAATCCCGATTTGCGCTGCGCGAGCACGGCGCCGAGTCTAACACCGCTGGCATCGGTGTGTACCTCAGTCGGAGCAATCGGGTCAAAGGGACGTAAGATTGGCGGCGAGGTTAACAGGCGGCGCAACTTTTCGAAAGCATCGTCACAGGCGGGAGACCAAGCGTAACGTTTCGAGTCACAGCGCAGAAGTTAAGTCAAGGGGGCGGTGATCATAGCGAAATTACGAATAAAGCGGCGGATATACGAGCAGAGGCCAAGAAAGCTGCGCAGATCTTTCAGGGAAGCAGGTTTAGGGAACTCTGCAGCTGACCGAAGCTTGGCGTTGTCAGGAAGAACACCGTCTTTAGAGACAACATGGCCGAGGATGGTGAGCTGACTTGTGCCGAAGCTGCATTTCTTCAGGTTGAGTTGAAGGCCGGCGTCACTTAGGCACTTCAGTACTTCATCTAGCCTGCGGAGATGCGTTGGAAAATCTGGTGAAAATATAACTACGTCATTCAAGTAGCACAGGCATGTTTTCCACTTCAGGCCACGCAAGAGATTGTCCATTATCCGCTGTCACAGAACGAGCGCTCAAAAAGGGCGCGCCGCCAAGTTCTCGCGACGAGACGCCGGAGTGACGCCGCGAGGTCAACGATAAAAAAAGAGAAGAAAACAAACATTCAAAGACTCCCCGGGCGCGCGACCCTCTCCTCTCGGAAGCGTGGCTTCGCCGACGAACCTCCTCACCCCACATCGGCGGCCGAGCAAGCACTCGAAATTTCTAGAAGGAAAGAGGCGGGGTCATGCCGGGTTGAGTCATCCGTCGCGGACGGCATTCGAACCGTCTCGGCCCCTCCCCAGCCTTCGCTGCGTATCGCGCCGACGAAATGACGAGAACTTTCTGGAATCTCGCGCGGAGGGTATTTAATCGAGCAGCCGAAGTGAGAGATCAGGAGAAGACGGAAGTTAGCGCCAGAGCGCGTAGGGATTCCGCCGTGTAGACGGCGAAGGTTTTGTCCGTAGGGACAAAGCAGGAGATGAAGAGGATTTCCACCTGAGGGGTGAAGGCTCGAGCTACAGGCAAGAGTGTGTGTTTACCGCTATCGAGCGAAGACGCGTGGCAACAGCTGCGTGTGTGAAGCCGACGTGTTTCCGGCGAAGAAGTTTGAAGCTTGGAAAGTGGCCAATCGAAGAGGCGAGGTTTCCTGGAAGAGAAACTTCGGTGAGGTTTCCTGGAAGAGAAATTTCAGGGGCAGCGGAACGACAACAACGCTGGACTTTGAGTGAGTGATTCTCGGAAGAGTATCATCCAGACTTTTGTTCCAAGAACTTTGGACTGGATAGGTTTTCTATCTTTTTAGTCTTTAAGTGTCTTGGTTGTTCAATGCATGCGACTGCATTGTAGTGCGTATTTTCGTCTGTGTCCGTTGTTTCGAGTGTGGCTGATTGTACTGTGTAGTACGTTGTTTGGTGATATATTGTACTCAACTATCGTTGAGAGTGCATACTTGTGTGTTGTTTTGATCTGAAATTATTGAGAATAAAATTTTGTTTGTTTATCAGCTCTCGGCTCTGATTTGTTCTTTGGGCCACAGCCGGCGTCCGCTGGCGTGCCAAATAGGACCACTTCTAAATTGTCCACGATTTCGTGGTGCGGTTCCGGGGGCCGATACCTCGGCCCTTTGAATTAGCCCGGCGATCGCCTCCCTAATTAACGGGACCTGTGTGTGACATCCGCTCGAATGTAGCGGGCGCGTTGCAAAGACCAAAAGGCTTGACACAGAATTCGCAAAAGCCATCAGGTGTGACAAAGGCCATCTTAGACTGATCTTCAGGTGCCAGATGGACTTCCCAGTAGCCACTCCGTACGTCAATAGAAGAGAAGTACTCCGCACCTTGGAGGCAGTCAAGGGCATCGTCGATTCTCGGTAAGGGGTAAACGTCCGTTCGAGATATTTTGTTAAGACGACGGTAGTCAACACAGAAGCGAATTGACCCGTCCTTCTTCTTAACGAGAATGACTGGAGATGCCCAGGGGCTATTCGAAGGCTGGATGACGCCACGCTTCAGCATGTCAGCTACTTGGTCATCGATAACCTGGCGCTCGTCTGCGGACACGCGATAGGGTCTTGGGCGCAATGGCGCATTGATGCGTACCCGTATTGATGCGGTGACACACAGCGACCGTGCGGCCAAGGGGAGTATGCTGGCAGTCGAAGGAAGAGCGGAACTTGTCCAGCAGTCGTAGAAGCTGAGCACGTTGCGAAACGGTTAACGTGTCGGCGATGAAGCTGCTCAGTACGTCAGGGCCAGTAGTCTGCGGCGAAGAGGCACAGGTCACTCCGGCGATTTCGTGTTTGGCGGAAGGACCAGTAGGCATGTCGACAATTGCAGAAGGGTCGAGACTGTAAACCCACCCGACGCACTCACCCCAAAATATTGTTACAGGACATAACAAGAGGTTAGAGATGAGCAGTCTGCTGACGTCGTAATGAAGTTCTAGAAGGGCATAACGTAGCGGCGAACACTTGCGGCGAACGAAAAGGGCAGATGGTGTGAAAAGGGCACTCGACTCGGCGAGCGAGTGGCAAGACACCATGGTAAGGGCGAAAGAGTGAGGCGGTATGATGACGTCTTCAACAACAAATAGCGTGTCCCCGGTTTCAAGAGCATCATCTAAGGGAGCGTTGCCAAACACTTCAAGTTCTACTTCAGTGCGAGAGCAGTCGATGACGGTCTTTTTAGCGGAGAGAAAGTCCCAACCCTAAATGATGTCATGGGAGCAGAAATCCAACACTAGTAATTCGACGACATAGATGAGGCCATCAGTCGCGATGCGAGCAGTTCAGGCAGCGGCCGGCGTGATGCGCTCTGCGCTGGCTGTACGAAGTGATATTGTTGCTATTGGCGTCATAACTTTTTTTAACAAGCGGCAGAGTCTGGGACTGATCACTGAAACTGCGGCACCAGTGTCGACAAGAGCGAGTGCAGCGACGCCGTCCACATATACGCCGAGAACATTCGTTGGGGAAAAGAGGGGCCTTGGTCTTTTCGTAGGGGACGCTGTTCCTGCCTCTAGAACTGCAGCAATCAGTTTTCGCGCTCCGGCGATGAAGGACGATGACGCATCGGCGATGGCGAGCGGTGGTTAACAGGAGGGTGTTGGTCAGCGTACGATGATACCTGGTCAGGGGGCTGAGAGCCTGTGAACGAAGCGCGCGGTGGCACATAAGGAGCAGGTTAGAAGCTCTGGTGATAGCTCTGGTGGTAGACAGGGACGCGTCGACGACAGTATCGCGCTATGTGGCCAGGTAGGCCACAGGCAAAGCATATTGGCTGATTGTCGAGCGTACGCCATTGTCCACTACTCTGGAGGGACCTTAACTGTGCGTACGGAGGAGTGGGTCGCGGTGGCACGGCTGATGGCAGTGACGTAAAAGTCTGAAGAGGTGGTCGAGTGGCCACTTCAGCATAGTTTAGAGGTGCATTTACCTCGGCACAGGCAACAGGGGTCGGCAACGGTGAAGTATCACGGGCAGACGACAGAGCCTCGCAAACTTGCTCCTTGATGGCCTGGCGAATGTTTGCTGGCAGAGGTGACGGTGGTTGGCCGGCTGTAAATAGCAGCCATAGCTCACGAGTGACTTCAGCACGAACAAACTCCTTCATCTGCGATAGCAGGGACTCAAGGTCAGAAGTGGTGGTTAGGCTTGAGAGTGTGTCATCCGGGACGTTAGGGCATCGCGTGAGAAGACTCTGTCGTCAGAGCTCGTGGAAACTTTGTCACAAATCGATGAGCTCAGACATATTGACAGGGTTCTTCGAGAGCAGCATTTGAAAGGCGTCGTCGGAAATGCCTTTCATGATATGTCGTACCTTGTCAGTTTCCGCCATCGTCGGGCCAACACGCCGGCAAAGGTCGGGGATGTTCTCAATGTAGCTAGTGAATGTCTCACCAGTTTGTTAGGACCGGCTTCGTAGACGTTCTGCGCGAAGTTTGCGCACACCCGGGCGTCCAAAAACATCTGTGATGCAGGCTTTGAAGGTCGTCCAAGTGGGGATATCCGCTTCATGGTTTCTGTAATTTAGCTTAGTCCCATCCGTTAAATAAAACATCATGGCACGAAGCTTCGCCAGATCGCCCCATTTGTTAGTAGCACTGGCTCGTTCATTAAATTCCAGCCAATCCTCAACGTCTTTCTCGTCGGTGCCGTTGAAAATGTCAGGTTCTCGCAATATCTCGGCACCGGGACAGCCCCTGCGTGGCGAAGACGGTGGGGGTGTGAAGACAGCGTCGTCAGGCATGACGAACGGCAGCTTTCGGCTACGCAGTTCCAGGACTGGGGAAGACCACAGCACTCTCCACCAAAATATAATGTAAATACAAGGTCAAAAGCGGTAGCAGCGTCGGTACAGAAGCAGCAAGAGCAGGCCGACTATATACGCAGCGTCGCAGCAGCAACCAGGCAGCCTTAGCTCGCGCCAACGTGTCGTTGTCGCTGCTGTAGTGGGCATTCCTCTTCACTAATATATATATATATATATATATATATATATATATATATATATATATTAGTGAAGAGGAATGCCCACTACAGCAGCGACAACGACACGTTGGCGCGAGCTAAGTCGGCCTGCTCTTGCTGCTTCTGTACCGACGCTGCTACCGCTTTTGACCTTGTATTTACATTATATTTTGGTGGAGTGTGCTGTAGTGGGCATTCCTCTTCACTAATATATATATATATATATATATATATATATATATATATATAAATAGATATATCAGCAATGGACCGTGGCTGTAGACCGTCTTCGGGAAGGTGCAGTGGCGTGGCACCGGTATGAAGGCTTCAAGAAGCAGTCCTGGGTAGAGTGGAGCTCCAAGCTCATAGCTGCATTCGGCCAGACACTCTCTGATCTCCCTTTCACCATCCAGTCCAACCTGACTGGTACCAAGGATGGAGTTTAAGAAGGGGTCCATCTCGAGGCTCCAGATGTGCACTCCAGTTCTCCACATGAGCTTCCAGACTCGTCGCTGGTACCGGACCCAAATTCGTGTCAGCCATCGGACACCCCGTGATCTTTCGTGGGGGGAGATACAGAGGGGCACAGGGTAGCTGGACCCTTCGTCAACGCGCCCACTACCATATATCGAGCTCAAGTGGGGCGGCAGCTCGATGTCTCATCGCAGTCCTCCAGTCTGACAACAGGCAACAAGACCACCCTCGAGCCTCATCAATTGGCATTGCGGCCTTCGAACCCGACACCTCCTGGGCACGTGGAGTCGTTTACCCCTGTCCTGCCGGATGGATCACGACATGACACACCCTAACTGCCTACGATACCAACAGTTCTCAGTGATACCAGCGAGGAGAGCAGACTGAGTGGTCAGGGGGGGGGATTTGCCTACTACGCGGCAGTCATTGGCCGAGTGTGAGAGTGCTTCACCCAATCAATCCATGTCTGCCGAAGAAAGATTAATGAACTATATGACTGTTTTATCCGTATCTGCCCACCACGCCTTGGCCGACGGTAGTGATGTGCCGCAAGCAGGCAAAGTCAACATCAGCACTTCTGGCCTCCCGGCGTACATCCCTACTTGGAATCACGGGCAACGCAATATGACTCTGAGACCATCTAAATGCCATGCGGATCACCAGGAGGCAGCGTGCGTTGAGGAGGAATCGGAGATAGATCGGCCAGCCGGTGACCAGCTCGCACAGAGCACCGAGGTGAGGCTTTCGTACGCCCCTGGTGTCTGCAGCATGATGTGCAGTTATGGTGGCGTTAACGTGTATGGACGCCGCAGTACAGAAGAACCAAGGAGCATCTTGATTCCTTGTGGCCGCAGAACAAGAGGAGCCAAAGATGGCGCAGTGGACGAAGAAGAACTCTTACGTCCCGGCTTCGTCATTCAGGACAGCCGCGATAAGCGCCGCTTGAAGATGGCGTCAAGGCCTCCTCGGCGGCTGCAGTACACGTTACCGGTACCATTTCACAAGGGACGCCGTCCACGCGTCCTTGGCTATAGATTTTGCCGTCAGCGCCATGTGAGTTCGGTGAGAGAAGACTGAAGCTGCCTGCGTTGCTCCAGTGTGCTTGCCTCAAGGTCGTATGAGGCAGCTACATCCAACACTGGTTTATGTAACACAATGCTGGCAACATTGTAGGAGCTCGCTCGGCGATCAACGCTGTCAGTTCGTTAGTCTCGACGCGGAATAGCACGATGGTACGCCGCAGATCCACGGTGCTATCGGGCGTTAATCCCGCAGAGTCAGTGATCGAGGTCTTTGAGTAAGTAGCAATTGCAGCACTCACCCCGTTGAGGTCGACGAGCAGGGAAGCCTGGACGCCGTTCCGTGGCGGCTCGTTTGTTGAAAGAGTACCGCAACGGGAACGTAGGCCATGGGAAACGTGAGCGGCATTCCCAAGGGACAGGAGCCGGTGCGGATCCCTGCCGTGAAACGGTGGCAGGGTTTCAATCAGGTCATGGCCTAGAACCGCAGGGGAGGCCTGGACGCCGTCCACAGATGGTCTGAAGGGTGGCTGAAGCGGCGGTGGTACCCCATCGCTAAGGAAGCGTGAACAGCATTCCTTGATGGAGAAGCTCGCGCTGCCGACAAACCACAAAGACGCGTACCGGTGGCTTTCTGCAGAGGGTTCAATTGTCGGACTGTGCCATTATGATGTACTATACAGAGAACAAGAGACAACACCCGATCCTGGGCCAGCTGTTCTTATTCTGTCTTCTTCCTCTTCTTTGCTCTAGCTACCCACGTGCCGAAGCGCCAGCGTCTTTCTTGGTCATGACACTATATATATATATATATATATATATATATATATATATATCAGGCTTACTGCCAATGAACATGTAGCCATGTGTTGATGTTGATTATAAGTTTGTGTTAAGTCCTGTGTCTTATACCTGATTCCTTTTAAAAATTAATTTTTTTATATTATCCGCGGGTTCCGTGGCGGACTTCCTGTGGGGGAAGGCAGCCGTATATCAGAGAACGAGTGAGAAAGCCAGCTTCTCTCACCATCGAGCTATTTCCGACATTGACACCCACACTGCAATGTCTGGGAAAACTTGAGATGGACGTTTTGGTCAAGTGCATGAAACTGTACTTTTGCTACCGTCACCGGTATTGTCTACGTCTACTGGCGCCAAAGATTGAAACACCGGTTGAGCGCCGGTGAAAAGGCTGCATGCAGTTTGGCGGCCTTCGTCATGTCACCACGTGTTGTACGAACACCTGCGGAACAGCTACGACGGAGTGCTAGTTGCGCTGAAGCTAGGCGGGCTCGCATACTTGCCAGTCACAAGAAGCGCGTGCTGTTTCGTGTGCCAGAAACACCGCAGCTCAATGCACATTCGACCACGTGCACTACACTTCGTACGATGTCTACATACCCTAACCTTACATCATATAACAGTCCTGTGTTGCTATCGCATTCATTGCCTCATCCTTGTGCCGAAGCTGTGACATTTTTGTATGAGCGACACTTCTTCCGCAAAACTGGCCACAGCAGCGAACGACTTGGCCTTCTTGCTTCCTTGAGCTTCAACGGAAGTACAATACGAAAGAAACATCCCGATAACGAGATGAGCGCGTGCGCATCGCGAGGAGCCGTGACATTTAAAGCACGCGCTCGCGCCCGTTACTCCATTTCACTAGTAAATACGGATACACGCTGAAGTCGCCGATTTCTGAGTACCACCAAAGGAAGTCTTGTTTATAGATAGCTTGCCGTTAGCACTGTGAACAACGTGTGGTTTGTGACCGAGTTGATTCACGTTGGGCGTTGACGATCAGACGAGAAGTCACCCCGCGTTCGTCTAGTGGCTAAGGTACTCAGCTGCTGACCCGCAGGGCGCGGGACCGGATCCCAGCTGCGACGGCTGCATTTGCGATAGAGGTGAAAGTGCTGTAGGCCCGTGTACTCAGATTCGGGTGCACGTTAAAGAACCCCATGTGGTCTAAATTTCCGGAGCCCTCCACTACGGCTTCTTTGATAATCATATGGTGGTTTTGGGACGTTAAACATCACATATCAATCAATCAATCAATCAATCAATCAATCAATCAATCAATCAATCAATCAATCAATCAAATTGAACGAAAGGGCGTTGGTTCGACTCTCAGTGACGGAAGTTTTTTCAGGGCCTAAGCTTCTTTTAGTGTAACCTTGTTAGACTAAAAGGAGAAAGACGGCAAAAAGGAGAAAGACGGCAAAGAAAAGACGGCAAAAGAAATGAATCGCCATATCTCGTCTCATTTCATAGATGGCGTTGCTCTACCACTACTCTCCGAAGTGGCGCTCTTCTCCGATTGGCTACAGCGCACGCTTTGTCGATGAGTGCCTCCTTCAGTCTCCTAAATAGTCGCCGTACGTGGCAGATTGTTGGCAGAAAATTGACGGTGCAGAGCGGCGGGCACGTGGAAGACACTTGCGCTCGGCTTCCTTTGCTCGCGCCTCCTCGGTGTTACCCGCTCGTCGTCTGCATTCTTGAACAAAATCGAACGCATACACGAACGGATGGACGTATGAGCACTTTGCCCCACTCATCATCATTCACTTCGCGCATATGCTATAATTTTTTGCATGTCTTTTGTCTGCCATCTTTTAGTGGTAATAATGAATTTATTAGCCGGAACTCAGTGACAATGCTTAATTACAACAGTCACGGCCACGCATGACTGAATGGGTCGTAGTAGGCCTTCATAAATTACAGGTTGACAATATCGCGCCCTCTCAGCGCGAGCAGCGTGCTTTTTGGAGATTACCTACTAGAAGGCACTCGAGAGTGCAACCCATTTCTATGTTCTAATGGCTTCACAACAATTACACCTGGTGCGAAAAGGGACCTGCCCAGCGATGTAACAGCTTGTCACCATGAGAGGGTCACTGAGGCCTCCAGGTGCTCCACGTTGACAATGTTGAGTCCATGATGGTGCATGCCCGAAAATGTTTCGATGGCTTTGATTAGGGTGGTTGACCAGAGATGTGCGCTCGATGAGATGGTAGAGTCCGCACGACTACTCTTCTGCCAGTCTTGTTCATTTGTCGTAAATGTCTTAGCAAGGTCGTGACACTCTTCAGCAAGCCTGGCTGTGTCAGAAATGGGCACACACTTAGATGGATGGATCCGGCGTGTACGGGAGTGTTGTGTCGATGGTGTGTGATGGGTGCCTTCTGTACAGTAAGAAAATGGGTGAAAAACCAGGAATGCTAATAAGGGCCGTACGTTACTAAGCGAACGTTACGAAGGGCAGTATTGCATCCAAATTCATGTGGTCTGCGGCTATGTACCTTGAAAAAATGGCTTGAAGGTTTCCGTCAAAGAATTTGGTGAGGCCATTCGTCTGCGGATGACAAGCAGTAGTTTCGCGCTGGACAGAATGACAATCCGTGAAAATGGCTTCAACGACGTTTGACAGAAAGTCACAGCCTCGCCACTGAGAAGCTCCTGGTATGAATTGTGACGCAGTACGAATTCGTGCAGCAGGAAGGAGGCAACATCACATGTGGTAGCCGGCGAGATGGCGGAAGTACCGGCGTATCCCATTAGATGGTCCATGGCGACGATTACTCAGTCGATGTCAGACAAAGTGATCCGCACAAATAAATACCCTTGCGCCCAAACAGACGGTCAGGGAAGGATTGCAAAATGGCTGGCGACATGTGTGCTGACGGTTTTCGGCGTTGGCGATCGAGGTAAGAGCGAAAGAATTTCTGCATACAGTGATACATCTGTCAGCACAAGTAGTGTTGTCGAATGTGGTGGTAAGTTCTGGATGCCCCAGAGTGCACGCATTGTGGCTCACAATGGAAGGACGAATATAGTTTTGACCGCAGACTGCAGGGTATCACAAGTAGCCACTGGCAACCATCGGCATTGTAATTACATCGCCACAAGAGGCTGTCACATATTGAAATAGTGAGATTAACGACACAAGGCTTGAGTGAGTGGGGTTGCGGATACTTGGGACACCGGGTCAAGTGGGCAGCGCGGGAGGAGGCATTTTCTGAGAAGCGTCTTGGGGCATAATATAGAAGGCAGGGTACAAGATCGAAGTTCCACGGGCGCAGCACTCTTCAACGATTTGTTAAGGTGTTTATTAGCCACCTCTTAGTAACAATGTGCAATGGGGAGTCATGGCCAGACATGTAATCTCATTACAAGCGATGTCCTTTTCAGAGATGCCCAATAGAAAGCGCTTGGGAGTGCAACCCATATCTAAGTTCCGAGGTTTCACTGCAATGCAATTTCGCAACGTTTTCTTCATGACCGAAATATGCCTTTGTAGGCCCCAGCTTATGAAAAAGTTTCGTATTAAAAAGTCGCACATTGGTTGTTTTGTCACTACCTATGGTCTGCTGGAAGAGAAGACCACACCAAAAACAACGCTGAAATAATACCAGAATGAAGATGGTAATTTCTTCTGTCTCTCTCTCTCTTTTTCAGGCCCATCATTATGATGACCTCCAGATCTTTTAAACTGCATAATGAACTCCTCAAAGCCTATTTTGCTGTGTACTCTCATAACTCTCATAAGTACGTAAAATGATCAAGAATGTCACGCGAATGAAATAGCAGCGCTTAGGCACGTGGATTTTTGATGTGGCAACGCACTGTCTCCCCAACGGAGAGAGAGGGCGCTGCGCCGCGTCAAGAAAGTCACATGCTCACGCGCTGCAACGGGTGCATGTGGTCGGGCTTTCAGTGCGTCGCATGGACAGACGCTGCAAGCGCGGTGTTCGTAGCATGTACAACCAACACTCGTAGCCGAGCAACTTCATACGCTCGCACATAGCATTGATTTCAATGATAGAAGAGACACTTGAGATACCCAACTTTAATTTGGTTGGTTTAGTTGGGAAAGCTAGCGCCACGTTTTCGGCAGTGTGTTCAGAAGCAAACTATTATTAAAAAGAGATAGGTGGTCTCAAGCCTGTGCCAAATCCTCCTTCATCCATCCCTAGTAGTACAAAATGTTGACATGACGCTGCCGCAAAATTGTGAAAATTTGTTCAACAGTGTGGCGATGATGCTTGCTACTAGGGATATCGCTTCAACCATGTAAAAGATTCCTTGCGTAAAAGTTGTACAATGTACTCTACTGGGGAGCGATGAGCGGCCCGATATTGAAAATGTTTGTTTTACAAAGTATTTAACGATATCTAGTACACCGTACTGACTATGGGAGAGCAGTGAGCCATCCTGTCATTAGATGGTAGAGCCCACATAAATACCGACACTTAAGCTGACAATGTCAGATAATCATAGCGAGGTGTTGAGTTTGTAAATTGCATGTTGCATTCAAAAGCTATCCAAGTGGTACAAGCGGCACGAGATGATGAGTTCACTGCTTTCCGTTTTTCTACTTGTTTCTTTGATGATGGTTAGTAAGAAAGTTCATTTTTTCGACACGACAGAGTTTTTGTACCTAACTGTTAACGTCTATCCTTTGTGAATGAAAATGATTTCTTGTATTGTTTGTATTTATTGCCGCATTGAAGGCCGCAGAAAAATCCCAGGTTGACTCAGGAGCATCAGCTGCTTCACGGAGCCTTTCCTCTCCACCTCCCAGCATTTCCATCTTTCGAAGGTAAGGACAATTAAGTTCTTAGTATACGTTTGAAACATTGCCTTAGGATGTGTCGAACCCCTCATCATCATCATCAGCCTTACAACGCCCACAGCAAAGCAGAAAACTCTACCATGACCCGCCAATCAACCCAGTCTTGTACTTTCTGCAGCCATGTCATACTCTGCGAACTCTTTAATCTTATCGGCCCACCTAGCATTTTATCTTGGGTATTTGCCTTCTCTGAGAATCCGGTCAGGTACCCTTAATGACTGTTATCTTACCTACGTGCTACGTGCGCGGCTCATGTCCATTTCTTTTCAACACCGGTTTGTTCCCTGACATACTGTGACCTCCTCTTGTCTCTTATGGTTACACCTATCACTTTCGTCCCCATCGCTCACTGCGTTTTACCCATTTTAAACTGAACGCTCTTCGTGAGCTTCCAAAATTGCACTCCGTAAGTGAGCACCTGCAAGGTGCAGCTGTTGTATGCTTGCCAAATGTGACTGTGAGTATGCTTGCCAAATGTGACCCACCCCATCCCTATTTTTCTAGTTATATCACTTTCACACCTCGGCTCCGCGGTTACTACCTGTCCTGAATAAGCATATTTTTTATAACTCCCATCTTCTCTCCACTTGTCACCTAGTGCTGTTTTCTAGTGAGACTGTTGTACATTACTTTAGTTTTGTGCATAATATTTTCAGACAAACTCTGCTGCTTTACGTGTCCAGTTCAGTAATCATGAGCACTCATCCCTGAGTAACTCATAAAGGTAGTATCATCAGTGAATCAAAGGTTACTAAGATACTCTCCATTACCTCTTATCTCTAACTCTTCCCAATCTAGCGCGCTGAAAACCCCTGTAAACACGCGGTGACTAGCATTGGAGAGATTGTGTCTTCCTGTCTTACGCCTTTATTTATTGAGGTTCTGTCGCTTTTTTATGGAGAACTATAGCAGCTGTGGATTTACAGTGGATATCTTCCAGTATATTTATGTGAGGTTAGTCGATGCCCTGATACAGTAGTGCCTGCATTACTCATGATTTCTCGGTTGAGGCAAACACCTTCTCTTGTTTTATTGAAATATAAAATAAACGAGTTTTTGTCACCATTACTTGGCGACGGCTACCCCTTTCCACTTGATTGGTACAAATAAAGAAAAAAAAACACAATAACATATATACATATATACAGTCCTACATCAGTGAGAGCAAAAGGTCTCCTATAAACAGAACAAACACGTAGACGCCACGCTCACTTTCAACTTTTGTCCACTCAGTAGTCGTCACAAATGTTCGTTTTTTGAAGAACTGTTGCAGCACCTTCATTGCTTTGCCATTTATTTTGGATGACCATGGACCTAGTATTTATTTCAACGCAAATGACTGCTCGGGATATAACTTATGGAGTTCCTGTTCTAGTCGCCTTCGGTATGTGTCGTGTTTCGGACAGTCGAGCAAAAGGTGACAGATATCCTCGTCGTCGTGGCCTTTGAACATGCTGACGATGTTGCACGCTGAATACGAAGTAGGAAGTGCTTTGTGTAAGCAGTTACGAGTCGTAGGCGATGTATGAGTGTGTCGATACGTCTTGGGAGGTCACGGTCTAATTGGTATTCAAGATTAGGATCAACGCGATATAGAATCGATTTCTTTGTTTTGTCTGTGAACCAGGTAGGCAGGCATAATTCACGTTTTGTTGTTCTTAAAGTTCTATTTACATCATATTGAGATTCTGGAATGAGGAACGTTTGCGTAGAATTATGAGCGGTTTTCGCCAACTGATCCGCCATTTCATTTTCTTCAATTTCACAGTGACTGGGAACCCACTGAAATATCACGCGATAATTCGACTTCGTAGCTTCTGAAAACTTTTTCAGTATAGCGTAAACTATACGCAAATAAATGTGTCTTGAAGTGGCGTTTTCCACACATGCGAGTGCTGCCAGAGAGTCATTTTCTTGGTGTCACTGAAAGTTTAATATAGCTTATGGCTCTCAAAATCGCTATAAGCTCCGACACTGTTGAAAAGGAGAGGTGGCCCAACCGACATGCATATTCTTTGTGCAATTCCGGAATTATAAATGCCAATGTCATTGTCTCTTTGGTGACAGAACCGTCAGTGTACACGTGAGTGTATCCTTGGTACCTGTCAAACAGATGATGTGATGCCAACTGCTGTGCGGCAACGATTGGCACTTCATGTTTGCTGCGAAGTCCTTCTATTGACGTTTCAATCATTGGCAGCTCAAGCAGCCATGGCGGGTAGTTTTGATCTAGTGGTCAATGTGTCGACACAGGAACCCGGGGAATGTATTGTTGGTACACATGGTACCAACAATACATTCCCCGGGTTCCTGTGTCGACGATGGTGTATTTGCGCTCGATGGTGTATTTGCGCTCCGGCTCGGTTCACGATGTTGGATATGAGCAGATGCGAAGAGTGTTGCGTGACTAGTCGAAAGAGGTGCCGACAGGTCTCAACATTTTTAATTTCTATAAAGTTGGGTTCTCTTGCCTCTGCCAGTGTCAGAGAACTTGATGTTGCCTGTGGAACCTCCATACATATGCATAAGCTTCGTGCTTGTAACAGTTGAAGTCGGTGTAGAGACGTCTGAGAGATGTTGTGGAAAACTGGCGCAAAGTAGGCAATTTTCTGTCGATTGATGCACAATGGACGTGGAGTAGAGACGCTGATGTACCACCCAACTACGTTCCTGTCATGCGACGTATAACAATTATGGTGCAGTTCACTTGATTTTCTAGATCAGCAACATGCTGACTCCATCTGAGCTGGCCATCTAAGGTAACGCCAGGAAGCGATACTTTCGGGTGATTTCGATTCTCTGGCCATCCACAAAACGCTTCAAGTTTTTCACTGTCTTTCTCGTGAACGGCAGAACTACCGAATTGGCTCAGAAATCTGAATGCCTCGCTCTTTGAGGTAATAAATTATTGTATTTAGTCCTTGTTTAAACCGATGTTTGATCACTTCCAGTTATTTGTGGGACGTCCATATGCATATGTCGTCAGAATACATGGATATGTTCAAGGCTTCGGGCAGCACTTCTGAAAGACCTGCCATTTCAGCATTGAAAAGAAGCGGACTTGGAACGCTTCTTTGGGGTACACCTCTGCTGATGTTGAAACGATCGCTGTCTTTGTTATTGGTTGAAATGTATATTTGTCTGTTACGCAGGAAGTTGGCGATCCATAGAAGGATACGACCATGAACCCCTAGTGAGGTAAGCCCGTACAGCACAGAAAGGTGGCTCACGGAGTCGAACGCCTTCTTAATATCTATGAACGCCGCAACAGCCATGTTTCCACAGCTCGCCTCATGTTGTACAAATGTAACGAGGTCGAAGACGGAGTCCTTAGTGCATCGCCGTCGTCTGAAGCCAGCCATCTGTTCTAGAAGAGAGTTGTTAGCTACAATCCAGCACTGTAATCTTCTGTCAACCATTTTTTTCTTGGCTTTCGATACACAGCTAGTGAGGCTGACTGGCCGTAATTAGTCAAGCGAAAGTGGCGATTTAGCAGGCTTCAGCAGTGGGACGACTCTCGCGACCTTCCAACACAATGGAATGTACTCCTCGGTCCACATGCCGTTATATACCCGTAGAAAAACTGCCATGCCGTTGAGTCCTAGATTATTCAGAACACTGTAGGATACGTTGTCGGGACCGGTGACCGTTCTTAAGTGATAGAACAGTACGCAACTCTAGTAGAGAATACGTGTTATCCAGTTGAGCATGTGATAAAGCGTATGCATCTTGGATTTGATGCTCCACACAATTAGGCAGTGCAGTAGTATTGTGAACCAATTGCCCAGTTCCAGTAAGCATTGTGCAAAATTATTAAAAACATCCCGTTCGGATAATCCAAGAGATATGGTCATTGCTCTGAATGGGTTTCGCTGGGATACTGGATGATTTAAAGCAGTGATTGTGTGCCAGAATTTCGGTAGTGGAGTAAATGGGGTCATTGAATTGCAGAAATTGTGCCATTGTTTCCGACCTAACTTTTGAATGTGTCGCTTAGATCGGATGTGTGTGGCCTGACTTTCTTGTAATCTTCTAGACTACCAGTGCGGCGATAGCAATGTTCTGCTCGTCTTTTATTTGCCCGTAGGCGCTTATTGTCTTTATCTATACTGGAGTGGCCTGCTGGGACAGCTGTAAACCTTGTCGTACGGGAGTAACTGCTTTTGATGCAGGACATGAATGTATCCAGTTCATTAACTCTCATCAAGTGACGTCCAGTATGTTCACGAAATAGTTTCTAGTCAGGTAGCTTTGAAATCAATGTGGTCGTTTGCACTTGCATTCTTGGGTGTTGCATGAGAACTGGGTGATTGTCACTCCCTCGTGTTTCGAGGTCTGTACACCAGTTAATATCTCGTGCAATGTCAGGGAGGGCTACAGCCAAGTCTAGACTGCTGGCATAATAATATCCTAGTAAAAACGTTGCTGACCCATCATTCCGAACAACAACACCACATTGATCAATTGCTTTTTCAAGTGTTCTTCCACGTGAATCGGTATGAGTGCTACTTCACGTGGTATTGCACGCAATGAAATCTCCACAGAAGAGGGCAAGTGGCTTGGCATTACCCTATAAATGAACCAGGGAGGATTCGGAGATGCGTGTCGATGGTTGCAAATAAACACAAATCACGGTGATGGTAAGTTTCTGGAATTGAATTTTGCACCCTACAAATTCTCGCACGTCCGAGTGCGACGAGTATAAAAAAAAGAGGGTATGTCGCGCCGTACGCATTAAAGTGTCCTGCTCAAGCCTGGATTTCGTCTTGATGCGTATGTGACATAACTAGAATCCTAAAGTCAAAGCCAACATTGGTTTCATTTAGACACAGAACGGGGAAGCTATACTGAGCAACAAGATTCCTAAAGTCTGCGCTTTTGGATCTAAGGCCATTGGAATTCCACTGAAACACAGCTGTATTGCAGAAACAGTTATTCATATGTAGAGCTATTTTGCTATACAACAATTTTTTGTTGTACTACTAGAGGCTCTAATGAAAGAACTGCGCTCACCTCTGGGAGGTCATTGGCTTCTGGAAATACACGCAAGATTGCCTTCAATGCAAGCAAGAGCATCAGCATAACCAAATCCACATCATTTGCTTTTGGTCCACGTTTCTCTTGTGCCTTTGGATTTGACGAGGTGAAAAGTGTAGATGTTTGGTTATCCTGGGTTGCTGTTGGGTTCGGTGTCCGGCTGTCGCTTGTCTGCCTTTGAACACTTGGTGATCGTCCTCTATGGTCAGTTTTGGTTGTACTTTTGTTTTTCTGAGCTGAAGCACGCTTGGCTACTATCGCATAAGATAGTGATGTACTCTTCTGTGATTTTTAAGTCATAGAGAGTGTATGTAGAGTTTCAGGATTCGGTCACGGTGATCCCCTTTTTTGGAGCTCTTCCAAGGGAAATTTCTTGTCGCTTTAGTCGAGTAGCTGCCTGGTGTTTCGGACAACAAGCATATGACGCTACGTGGTCTCCATTGCAATTGGCACATTTGGGATGATTCCTCGATGTACCCTCTTTGTAATCATGTGCTCCTGCACAAATTTTGCAGCAAAGTTGTCCATGGCACGATTTGGCAACATTCCATATCGTTGACAGTTGAAACATCGTGTAGCGGGCTGTAGGTATTCTTCCACTCGATGATTTGTGAAGCCTAAGAGAATACGAGGTGGCAGTGGCTTGTCGGGGAAGAACTCAAGAATTGCACTGCCGAGTAAATGTGGCTCTGCGGAGCTATCTTCACAACGGAGCCATTTAGTCTGTCTCCTGACAGAGATTACACCGCTGTCTCTTAAATATTTAAGCAGTTGATTTTCAGTGTACTGCACCGGTACTTGTCTAATCTTTCCTAGGTTCCTCACATACGACTGCGGTATATACGGTGCCACTTCAAGACCAGCAACATGCGTTAACTCAAGAGGTCTGGAGGATGCAATAACTGCAGCGACACGGAGAATTTGCCATCTCTGTTGACATGGAACGACTGCACTTTCTCTTTAGCAGCAGATACTACTTCACTGGCTATTTTGTTCGGATTGACTTTCCAGAATGAGGCGCTAGGGTTTGTCAGCTTGTAAATCACGGGTATCCCCGTTGGTCTGGCTTTCTTGTACGTGACTGTTGTGAAAGGCCTGTCTTCTCCTTCTATATCACAGTTCATTTCCGCGTAGTTAATGATCGTTGTGTCGCTGCAATCCCCTTGACTATCACTTCGCGCCTTCTTCGGAGTAACACACTCATCACTGGCGTTGGGTGTCACCGAGGGGGCGTCACAGTTCTCCTCGGGTCTGCGAAACACGGGAATATCTTGCTGTTCGGACGCAATCATCACTTCGTCTTCATCTGATGGCCGCTGGGAAGAATAGCCGCTACCAGTAGCTGAAGCTTTAGAACGTCGTGGTGGCCTGAGGTAAGGCTTCAGCGCCTTCGAGACGTGGCGCCTGGTGCACCGCGAAGGTGGAGGCCGACTCTTGGCAGTAAGATACAGAAGACGAGTAAGAAAACTTACAAAATTTGCGAAAAACAGCAGCGCTAGGAAGCTCACGCCCAGCGATTACAGACTTCGCCTTCTCGTAATCTATGAAAGCGATGTATCATGATTGGTTGTATTCTACAAATTTCTCTATCACCTGATTGACAGTAGCAATATGGTCTATTGTGAAGTAACTTGTACGAAATCCTGCTTCGTCCTTTGGTTGATGGAACTTTATAGTCGCCCCAATACTAATAGCTTTAATGTTGGTAAATAGTTTGTAGACAAAGGACAATTAGCTGATCAGCCCGTAGTTTTTCAAGTCATAGACGTCTCCTTTTTTATAGATTAAGATGATGTTAGCGTTCTTCCAAGGTTCTGGTACTCCTGTCAAGTGAAACTTTTTACATAAAGTGACCAGTTTTTCTAACACACTTTCTCAGACATCTTTCAGACTGTCCGTCACTATCTTATCGTCACCAGTGGGTTTACCCCTTTGCATATCCCTTGTCGTATCTGCCCTTGTCGTTGCCACTCTCTCACTGATGCTAGAGTATTCCTGTATGTTTCCAGCGATATTCTTGTGTACGAAAAACCCTGGTCCTAGTTCTTGTATTGCGATAGCAAATATATAGACACTCTCGGCTGGATTTTTCCGCCAGTGTCGATGTCATTCAACGTATATGTATAAGCATCTATATTGCCCCAATCCCACTACTGCCTTGTGGCACTACTGCCTTGTGGTATAAATCTGGTCACCTCCATCAAGACGCCGACTGCCTGTCACGGTATCCAGTAGATCCACCACACGCCAAAGAGAGAGCTACGGAGGCTTGCGTCTTATCAATATCAGACTTTCTTGATATCGCTTCTGAGCAACGCCGCGACCCGTATTTACTTCTCATCATATAAAGCCTGAGTTCCGCTACTCCACCTACTTCTCTAAACTTGTATTTCCTTCAGGAAGGTGTTCTCTACCGCCACAACATGCGCCCTAATGGTCCTGACCGCCTTCTCGTCGTGCCTTCCCATTTGCGTGTAGATGTTCTCTGACAGCTTCACGATGAACCTGCCGCTGGTCACCTGGGAGTCACCCGCACTTATGATCACGTCCAGCGCCGTTTTTTTCTGGCCACGCCTATATCGCTCTGTGTAAAAGTATGTCGCCTGCTGCGACCTTTGTCAACGTCGAAAACGACCAACATCGCTTCCAGCTGGCCTTCTTAACCCTATTGAGATCCCTGCTGAACCATTCTACCGCGTAGGGCTCGAACTTCTCGGGCCATTTCCCACTTCTGCATCCGGGAAGAAATGGGTTGCCGTGGCGACCGACTACGCGACACGTTATGCAATCACCCGCGCTCTTCCAACCAGCTGCGCTACCGATGTTGCCGACTTTCTACTGCATGACATCATATTGCATCACGGCGCTCCTTGACAGCTCATTACTGACCAAGGCCGATACTTTTTATCTCGTGTCGTGCAGGATATCGTACGTTCCTGTTCCACGAACCACAAGTTCACAACGGCATGCTATCCACAAACTAACGGACTTACAGAGCGCCTGAATCGCACTATCACGGATATGTTGTCAATGTATGTTTATTCAGACCACCGTGACTGGGACGCAACGTTACTCTACGTCACCTTCGCTTACAACTCCTCCAGACATGACACCGCAGGCTATTCCCCGTTCTACCTTCTTTATGGACGGGAACCCTCTCTGCCTCTTGATACACTCCTTCTCGCTGGTTCAAGCTCCCCTGTCACATACGTCCGCGATGCCATAGAGCGAGCCGACGCAGCACGACAGATTGCCCGAGAACGACTCGTACTTTCTCAAGCCTCTCAGAAAGATCGATACGATCGTCACCACCGCGAAGTTTCCTATGCACCAGGTTCTCTCGTACTCTTGTGGACCCCATGTCGTCACATCGGCCTCTCAGAAAGAACTTTTATTTCACTATGACGGACCATACAAAGTCTTGCGCAAGATCACCAACCTCACCTACGAGATACAGCGAGTCGTCGACGAAGCGCACTCAATGCCACCACCATCCACTGTTGTGCACGTCGTAAGACTGAAGCCTTATGTGTCACCCAACACTCCCCTTTCGTGACAAGCGCCGGGTCGGTGCTTTAACGCCGCGGGGTAGTGCCACAAGGCAGTAGTGGGATTGGGGCATAAAGCGGTAGAGGGTCGCTGCCTGAGAGAAAAGACTACGAAGTGGATAGAGACTGTTCCCAGCCCGCCAGTGTGCCAGGCATTGCCGTCGCGCGTAATAATCGTAAATATCGGCAAATATACGTTTCCTTGTAAGATTATATACGAAAACGCAAGAAAGAAAAGAAAAACACTCCGGCACATCGTTCACTGTTCAAACGGTAAGCTACTTATATCTACCACTTACTGCTGCTCACGAGCATCTCGGGGGGGGGGGAATTGTGTTCTCAGTAATACCAGCAAGATGGAACAATGAACGCGCATCACCCACTCTTATCTGCTACGCGTAATTTGCCCGGCTTAGAGAAGAGGGGGACGCTCCCTCACGCGCCCTTATCTCGCGTCAGCGAAGAGGGGAAGGTCGTACGCCTTGCCCGGCCTTGGTCTTTACCTTGAACGATTCTGCTGTAGTTACCGGGTGCACGAAGGTCACTGCAATTATTGCAGTCTCCGTTTACAAAACGCGCGCTTTTCAGACACAGCAAAGTAACAAATGAGACGCTTATTCGCGTGGATCCGTACCTGTGAGTACGTTTCGCGCGTCATTTGTGCTTGAGGAACGCGGGACATGTTTCGATCTGCTTTCCATTCTGCGCATGACCTTTCAATTTGTTGCTATCGCTTTCATTGTTTCGTCTTTCCGGCAAAGCTGTCACTTTTTCTGTCAACTAATCCACGGTAGCATAGGGCGCGTCCATTCTTCCGCAGTCCATTAGCCTCACCTGTCCTCGTAAATTCGCATATCGCTATTACATCCCATTTCACACACTAATGTCTCGAATACCACAACACGACTAGCTTCACTAAGCCGCGTTCTAGCGTTGAGCGTAGCGAAGTTCAGATTCCAATGGCAGCCTGTCGGATCCAGAGATTCTTAGCACCTTCCACTGCGTCGCAGGTCTGACTGCCGCCTTGGACAGTTGCCTCGCAGCCGCTGATGACTCAGGACCAAGGGTTAATTGCTGTAGTCACGGGAGGTAGTGGCCAAGTAATGAACCACGGTGGCGAATCGTGCTCTGGTGAGGAAGTGCATTACCGGCAGGTGGTCGCTGCAGCGAGGCCGCACCCCAGAACTCTTCTTTTTTCTTTTTAACGACTCTTTTATAACGCGTTTTAAGTAAATATACAATTTGGAATGGTTTAGCGTCTGCATTCGAACCAAATGCAGATGCAAAACTCCGACATTGCGGACACTTTGAAGCCAAGGCTGCCAATTTTGAGTTAGACAGGACGAAGTTAGGAGAGACTGAACGCGTTGAGAGGAGGTCATACAGGGCACTGAGCTGGCCTAAGCGCGCAAGGTCAGAAGTTCGAAACCAGACCATATTTTTTATATTGAATATATGAAGTTAGAAACAGTTAAGAAAAGGCCGGGCGATATACGGGTCATGTGAAGCTGAGGGCTGCTAGGCTGTCAGGTAGTATTCTACAGTGCTAAGAAAGTGCAACAGAAACCTCTTCTCAGAGGTACCGCGGCTGCCTAGCATAATATGACAAATTCGCCTTCAATGAAAATGCTGGACCATAGCGAATATTCGTTGTCGAAACCTAAGAGGTTTTAAACAAATTGCTGGAGTGGGAGCTTCCGCGATGTTTGCGCTTCAAAGATCTCGGAGACATGCCGTTTTCTTATAGTGCCCACTTAGAGATCAAATGGCTTTGATGGGTTAGTGTAAACGCTACATTATTTTGAATGAAAAGATATATGTTTTTTAAGAAATAACACGTAGAAACGAGTAAGGGTGACTGAATCTCCAATGAACTTCGCCTCCAATTAGAGGCTTGCTAAGGAGACCAAGTAACACTAAGACGCACTTGGAGCACTATCTTACCCAAAAACGTTTCCACCATAGAGTTTCATACATTAATACCTATAGAGGATAACCTGTCGCTAGTGTCTACGCGGG
>WOVY01013674.1:27500-82238 GCA_013436015.1 Rhipicephalus annulatus
TGAAACGTTGTTGTAATGGCCTTTCGTTGTTGTAATGGCCTTTTGCTGTAATAATTCATTTTACTGTGTGCCTTCCATGGGTAGAATATTGTTCTCGCAGTACGATCCCTAACCACTAGACTAAACTATATATACAGAAACCTACCTAGGAGTTTAAAACTGTAAAGTATGTTGCATAATTCCTTCACTCACTCCTTTACACGTAAAGTCACCGAATTACGGCAAGTAGTTCTGCTACTTCAGTAAGAATGAATGTCTGCCTGAATAGAGAATGCAAGTGCAATGGAAATTAACTGCTGTAAATTATCAGTGTGAATTCGGATAAAAAACGGCACATAGACGCCACGTTATTTGCGTTGTAGAAGCACGCAAGTGTGCCAAGCGTCACAGGCTTGCATGAACAAAATTGTAGAAAATACGTCTTTTTGAAGCACGCAAAGCGTATGAAAGTGCTTGCTTGCATGCGGGGCATTCTTAAATGATTTATGTTGCGCCCAATGAGTCATGCCCTTGGTCGTGGGCGAGAGTCACCGAGAACAAGCAGCACAAGTGCATATCAGCGTGGCAAACATTCGATGTTGAACAGGCACGTTGTTTGATGCCCGAAATATTAGAAAACTGAGTGAGATTGCGCTACATTTTTGTTGTTGTCATTGCTGTTGCGACAGTGATGACTGTGAGTGTAGATTTTAAGGGTGAGGCACTTTAGGGGGTCGGTATGTCATATCGTCGTCATGGTGCATCATAAACGGCTGTCATGCTCGTTTGTGACGGGGTAAATCCCTGTACTTGCCACAAATTCATATGGTGCATATTATTAGTCTAGTTTTTAGTGCATATATCATTATAAAACGTTATGTGTTGCTTATCAGTGGTGTCAGAACCCCAGACACACATCTATTAAGGCGCTCAAGTTTGTTATCTAAAAACAGACACACAATAGTGCATCTCTACAGTAAAGTCATCCATATGAAACACCACTTTTGGAATCATATCTGCGAAATGACAATGTGTTAGTGGACCAGTAGTGAGTAAGGCAGTAATGGGTAAATGTTTCGCTACAGAAACACTGGCACACACTACGTGTCTCACCCTTCCCCAGGTGTAACGTTAGTAGATCGGAAACATCCTTCCTTTCTCGTGGTGTAGTGCTTCCTCCAATTTTATTTTGTTTAGGTTGTAATAAAAAAAAGTATGGTTATAACTACGCAGGCGCAGGGATCAACAACAACACATTGTCAACATTACGCATCGCCGACATTCGTGTGACGTGTGCCTGTTTCACTTACACGTGTATGAGTAGGTGAGTGGCTTAGTGGGTGACGTCATGCTGGAAGCCGGACTGCCCACCCACCCATAGGTAATGGCGACTCGAATGAAAATGCTCATACTAGGTATAGTCAGCATAAGTCTAACATGTCAGCACTTATTTGATTTGCATCGGCCCACATTGTTCTGCATGGTAGTCGGTAATAAGTTTTTACACACTTCCGGCAGCGATTCTCTCGTGGATGGTCAACAAAATCAGGGACTACAGATGCGTACAGTCGAGTAGCTTTCCTAATTAGTTTAACCTAAGCGAAATATTTCTCACCAGATTTAGAGAAGCCTGTGCATAGTTTCCAGACATACCAACACTGAGCCACGTAGCATGGTAGTGAACAAAGAGGTCCACACACACGGATAGCCTACGCATTTCTAAGTAACCGCACATGTTGCACAGGCAGTCGGATGCATGGCTTGCAGAATTGTACATGTAGCTTTGCGTGAACAGGCCCAGTGAGCAGTTCGGACCAGTGGATCCCTGGACTGAGGGCCTGACTACGCCTGTCTAAATTTATTATTTTGGTATACTTTGGCTGAATAAAGCTTTCTGTGCCTCCTTCTTCCCTCTCGTGGACAATTTGGACATGATGAAACACGCTATATTTAAATGTATTGAATAATTGCTGTGACGTTGTCCGGACCGCCATATTGTTGTACTGGCTGACAGCACCGGGAAATGCTGGAATGCTTTATCTCAGTCGGTTCATCTCCTGAAGCTGTTCATCGCAAGACAGAATGGCGTACGGTGTCGTCACCGAAACACTGCTTATTGCATGAGTTACAGCTCGGCCAAACATTTGGTAATGTGACACCTGACCGAATTGTTGCGTAATAAAGTGATGTGTGGCATTGAGCTAGTTAGTACTTCATTAGTAAACTGCTTTGCGAAATTGTTCTGAATGTGGGTGCCAGCCATTGTTTGAAAAGGCAACTGTTCTCGCGTCCCAGCATAAGGAAGGCACTAGAATCACAATTAAAGGGCAACAATCGCTGGAGACAGATGCACCAGCAGACCATCCACAGCCTTACCAGAAAAAAAATTGGTGTGTTTGAATTCTTCAGCACGTAGTGTCCCAGATCGATCACTTGGTTCCTTGCAGCCTCTTGGTCTGTTTGGCTTATCATCTTGGATAAGCATGTGATCATATCTGTTTCGGAGCCTATGTATGTGCGGCTTAGTAATAATAAGTCAGTTGAGAGTCTGCGCTGGTCTTCGTGTTTTCTGTGTGCGTTGTCTAAATTTTTTTTGGGAGGGGGGCTGAGTAGCATGACACTGAGTAAACCCATAAAGCGAAGGACGTGCTCCATAAACGCTCCGTTGAAGCCATTCCGAGATGACATCAATTGTCGGTTTTGTATGCTGCCGCTATAAACGATGCGCACCATTGTACACGCTGTAAAGCATCTCATGACGTCAATGAGGAGAACAGAATTCGCCTAAAGTGTCCCACGAAATGCGTGGCTTCTGGAGTTCAATAAGCATGTGCACTGCCCCTCGTAGATTCAGTGGCCAGCGGCGCCGGTGCCACTCTTGAGCGATGGTACGTTCCCACGAAAGTTAAGCAAAAAACGAGACTGAACGTGTTCCTAGTTGTTTAGATATAAATGGGAGTGATAGCGAGTGGGGTAAAAACTAAGAGGCATCAGTTCAACTTCTTGAATCATGTCTGAACTCTCAATTACAGGATGATGTTGAAGCTTGTGACACCAAAGGCACAAAGCGGTGTTGCTGCTCGTGAGGCGGCGAAGGTGAGTATTCAACATTAAAAGTGAAAAAAAGATATGAATCGATTTGTTATCTTGTGTAAAAGGCCACGAAAGCCCATGCTCGACAATTTACAGGGCTGAGGGTTAAGGGGGTGCCATGATTCATCGAAGCAAGAGGAAAGCACTGCTACGCGTATGCCGTGCAGGAGCTGATTAGTTGATAGGCCATACGGGGCTTTTGCACAGCCAAGATCTGTTTATAGTCAATATGCAAATGATTACGTCATGTTCTAACCTTGATTTTTGCGACGAAGCGAAGTGCGACAACCGTATTTCTAACTGCTATGTTGCTTAAAATTAGCTATATTGCAGGGGTGTACGCATATTAGAAATTTCGAACGTTGAATCAAATAGCTTTATAGTCGGTTCACAACTCGAAATTATTCGCATATCTTCAAAACACAGATTACATTTTCGAATACTTTTCGAAGGATAAAGTCACCGCTGATGCGAGAATCTCAAGGAAACAACATGTGGAAAGTGAAGAAACATTTTTTGTTGCTTTAATTGGTGAACTACCAAAATGCACGTAGGTCAAGCTTTTACGGAAACTTCAAAACCCTATAGCTTACTCATCACCGTACGAAGGAATTCTTTATTTAAATCTGGAGTCATTGAAAGCAATAGTCCTCAATCCACTATTATTATTATGAGATTCATGATGCTAATGTTATTTTATTTCAGAACTTCGGCTTACCTCAATGCTGGCGATATAGCTGCACCTTGAGTACTGAAGTAACTCGTGCATTCACCTTAAAGTTAAAGAATATTTCGAAGGCTCTAGGTACTTCTGTACACGAGCTTACATCATTTTATACAATTGTGGTATCTTTCGTTGGTTAAATATAACGATACTGCAGCTTTGTTATAGTCTGTGAGTATTTGTTTGAAATATTATGTAAAATCCTAGGCCAGTTTTCAACATTGTTTTACTATTTGAGAACTATATTAGTAGTATTCTATACATAGTTGTAATATATTCGGTCCAAAGGTTCACCATTGAAGCATCCCCAGAACACTTCAATGAGAATACCTTGCGACAAATTTCATAGATCTACCTAATGTTGTATCTGCGAAGACAACAACCTCTGAAATTCAGACTTCTATTCTACACTTCAAAGGGTGATGTGAATTTGAATTCTAGGTTTCAAACATTGCGCGGTTTCAGACTCGCTTTGAAGTAGCAATTTTATGATACAAACACCGATCACCATTTACGCCGCGCTTCTGCGACGTCACCCCGGATTACATCACAGCGATAAAGAGCAGGTGAAAGGTGACTCATCGCTACAGTTTTCTACATCGTTCGCCTTTGCCGTGGCTGATACCGCCGCGTACGCATTTTCAACCGCTTCTGTCAGCGAGCAGCAAGACGCTGCTCTATGTAAGACCTTTGATGGTTTACGGCTGCCTGATGTGCGTCACACATCACTAATGGCAGACTTTTCCGAGGCATATGCAGACTTTTCTGAGCATGTGCTGCAGCGCATATATACACACAAATAAAAAGTAACCCGGATCAAAACGTAAAAAGGTTGCGAGCTTAGTCTTAATCTGTAAAGCAAAGCTGATTCTCATTCAATATATTGTTTAGCAGGTATCACGACGTTCGCCCCAAGAAGCCCGTGTGTTGAACTCTCACGCAGAGAGTGAAGCCTGTAAATTTGATGTTTTCTTTCTTGCTGTAATAAGAATGCGCCATTTGCTTCATTTATTTCTTTAGTCACAATTTCTTACCTTTAGGCATACTGCTACTAATGAACTGTTATACATATTGTATTCATTCATTGTCTGCAAGCTTCATTATTACTTTTCGTGACAACTAATTATCAGGCAAAAAGATGTGAAATCATCATCACGTGTCAGCAAGAAGCCAACACCCAGAGCACTTAAGGTTTCCTTTGTATCATTATATGGCGCGAATATCATGGTTGAGATACACTAAGGTGTTTTTTGCCATTCATTGGTGTAACAGTGACCTTGATGTTGAAGCTTGTGTTGTTCGTCGCAGTCGGCTGTAGTGCGTGTCATACACCAGCTGCGACTGGTGTGCCACCAGCTGGCGACACGCATGGTTCGCGAAGGCAGGCTCCCTTCACCGGAACTGCTGTTCTTCCTCACTTACGAGGAGATAGGCATCTTGCTCCAAACCAGGAATCCAGAGCTCGTCCTCAAGTGAGTGAGCTGTTGCTACAGCGAATTGTTAACCTGTTGTCGCCGTCAAACGAGCCCAGTTAGCTGTCTCTGTTTTGTCTTATTTCTGTTTTAAACCGTGCTAATGCTGAAGTAATTTATGCGCGGAATATTCTTATGTAAGTATAGGCGCACGTCATGGTGGCTGAGGAAATGACCCTATAGTACGGTCATTTTCTGTAGTAAGCAGTAGTAATTGTGTGGGTGGTGTGTGAAATCTTGTGTGTATTTTCATCTCTGGGTATTAGTTCTGGCTACACTCCTGCTTTTTGCTTTTTTGCGTCCTTCTTTGTCCCCACTGTTGCTGGTTCTTGTAACCCATTAGAGAGCTTCTTTTTTATTCAGTAGAGGTAAACAACAAAAAAAACTCACAGAAATAGAGAGTGACGGAAATAAATCCTCTTTAGGTACCAAACAACGATGTTCTTCCCCACATAGGTGGTCTTTTCAGCTCGGCAAATCGCAATTCCTCACCAACTATCGCGGTATATGCATTAGTTGAAGCTGGTAGTCTGGGCACGACGCTAATGACTATTGGAGCTTGAATCCATTAACTTCGACATGGCCACGAGAAGCAACGTTTCAGAAGGCTTGGGAAATTTTGTTCAGTTGGGGTTCACCTGCGTGCACCTAAGCCTAAGTTCACGGGTCTTCAGCATTTCGCCTCCACCGAAATGCGGCCCTGACTGCCGAGGTTCGATCCCGTCACCTTCTGGTCACCATTCAAGTACTATAACTATCACATGACCATGGTTCGTTAGTCAGAGCTCGACTAACCTGTACTCCTAAAGAACAGACGTTAAAGAAGGAGAAGAAGAAACAGGCTTTATATTGCTGAATGGGCTAATACTTTGGTCTTGACGGTCTCAGGTGGTGGTTCGGAGTCTTCTAGACTTGGGCACGGCCCTCGACTGGCGAGATAGTCCAGATCTGGCCGTTCACTTCTATTTTTCATTGAAGAACAACAACAATAAATAGGTAAATAAATAAAAAAAAACCTGCAGTGCCTCTGATACTCGGCGTCCTCAGCCCCACTTGCCTATCTACCTTCCTACCTTATTTTCGTGCCTTGGTCATCTAGACCGAAAGAAGCACGTAGAAATTATTTCTCTTTAGGTTTGACTATACTTCTCTTTTAGGGGCGAAACTTCTTATAGCGGTACCTTTTCGTCCCTCGTAGCCGTTGTAGTAGTGTGTAACAAGTATAACATTTTGACCTCCAAGGTGGTGCCGGTGAGAAATTTCTTCTGTGCGTTGTTGAACAATAAAAAATAGTGCTCTATGTACATGCCAAAGGCGGCTAAGGGGGAATGAGAGACAGGAGAATTCGGCTTTTAGTTAACGCGCACGCTGCGAATTTTTTCATTGTTGAACAACGCACAGAAGACAAGAAAGGGTTGCTACGTTACACTCGCTGGGCGTAGCCTCCTAGGTTTTAGAAAGGTTTAGCGAGCGTTGGGCCGCAGTGCCATGGATACAGTGAGCTAGTATATACCATGAACTCGAGGTTGTTAAACGTGGGAAGTAGACACAGAGCGCAAGCCGTAAGAAAGTGTGCCTGTGCCTCCTCTCGTTGAGTCCTTGGAATGTGCGCTGGATGGCTGTGCTTCTATATGAAGAATATATGATGAAAAGATGAGAGATGGTGGAACTTGGAGTGTTGAATAGGTGGACGAACGGACACACAGACAGGTGCACGGACGGACGCATGGATGGCTGCCCGAACGCATGAACGCATGGACGGACGCCGGAGCGGATGCATGGACGAAAGCAGGGACGGACGTACAGATGAACGTGCGGACGCACGAACAGACGTACGCACGGACGGGCGGGGTGCTCTCGTGATCACCCCCTTGGCGTTCACCAAACTCAGCATGGGAGGGAAAGAGGGTTTGACGAACAGGACGCGCTGGTCAGGACGTGAACAATGTCACAATCCCGTCACGTACGTCGTCAAGCACTTCCAGTGGCACTTACCCACGGGCAGGTATGTGCCGCTGCTATGCGGGTGTGTGCCACAGGTGATGGACACTTAGTACAATACATAGGAACGACGAGCACACCCATGTGCAAGTTTAACGCGCGAGCGTTAAGAAATACGCGGCATCTGTAGCGTCGACCCGACGAATACAAATAAATGTCAGGGTCCCTGCTGGAATCGAACCTAAGCATTCTGCGCGGCAATAAAGCATTTTACTACTGAGTCAGGCCTGGTCTTGGAACTACTTTTCAACTAGACGCAAATCTTCATGAAACGAAAATGGTGGTTGCAGTGATGCAGACCCAGTTTTATAAACATTACATATGTACTCCTTTCATACAGCTGTCACGTCGGGTTAACGTCAACTGTGGTTAGTTGCCATGCACTAAAGTTGATTTATGTAGCAATGTCCAGGGTAAGCATCCTCGCGAGCATCAGTGCTTCATATCAGCTTCTCGTGTTGCTAATACGCATGTTCTAGTTGGCATTGTTGCGCAAGTGCAAACAACTGGTTATATGAACATCTGCAACTTTTCAACATATATCTGTGCGTGCAACATTTGTACATATATTTTGCGTCATTTCATGACGTGTAGCTCAATGAAAGGATTGCTACACGGTCACCTTTCCTCCTCATGCTTCGCATAACGTGGATTCCCAGGTACGTGGGATCTGCCGATTTCTTCCCCTTGCATTCCATTCACAAATGTTCGGTGGCTAGTAGGTCTGCCCAGAAATATCGATTTTTCAGGATAGTCAACAGCTAGACCTTAAACATGGGATTGTTTCAATAATTGATTGATATGTGGGGTTTAACGTCGTCAAACCATCACATGAGTATAAGAGACGCCGTAGTGGAGAGCTCCGAAAATTTCGGAACACCTGGGGTTCTTCAAACGTTTCAGACGCGAACTACTAAGAAATGTCTGTGAATCTGTCAAATCACTACAACGTTACTGCAAAGTACTCAATATTCTATTGCAACAAAAATAACGAAATAGTTGTTGAATCTGTGTGTGTCATAGTAACTCGTTCTATTTAAGCTTCAATAAATACGTCTTTATCCTGAAGTCAATAATGCTTACTTTTGACTTAAATAAAATTTAATTTCAGGCTAGAAATATAGTGCAAATTTATTTTTGGCTACGTCAATTGTGAGCAAGAAAAATTTCTGCTTTTCACGTTGATTGCAGGAAGCGGCACATCGCATGACTCGTCGAACGTGATAGCACCTTCAAAAATGTGATCATATTGTTACGTTTAGTAATCTGTTTACTACGCTGCGGCGTACTGGTAAACTCGAAGGGGTCGTGCACCGGAGGCCTATCTCGCTAGCCGAACGTCCTCTCCTCTAATCTACCTGTTCCCCGCTACCCAGAGGCTCATACCCAAATCACATATGAATAACATATCATATAACATATGCATATCTTTCTTAGCCTCTGCATGATGCAAATTACGAAAGCGAGTGGTGTACCCAAATGTGTACATAGCGTCGAAAAGTGTTAACGTGAAACCAAATCTGAGCACACGGGCCTACGGCACTTTATCCTACATCAAAAATGCAGCCGGGATTCGATCTCATGACCTGCGGGTCAGCATTCGAAATAGAAAGATTGTGTGCATCTTGACAACTTGATATGTGGGCAATGCCTAAACTTTGCAGCCGCTTGTAGTGAATGAATGAAATGAACTTTATTTAGACCAGGCTCTTTGTACTTCAGCCCTAAGGTGGGTGGCCTCCTCAGTCCAAGTAGCCATGACTCACTGCCGCCGCTCGAGCCCGGTGCACCAATCGTAGCTGGTTGTCAGGGTGTTGGGTCACCGGCAAAGCCTCCCACTGGTCTTCGAATGCTTCCTCTTCATCCGTTTCTTTCCCTTCGTTTGCGTTTGCACTTGGCGGTGACGACGGTCGTATGTCCGGATTGTTGCGACACTCCAGCACCATGTGGCGCAGAGTGTTGCGCGTGTCTGGAGTGCAAAACTTGCAGTACCGCCTGAACATTCTTGGATACATAGTGTGTGGGTAAGTTCCGGCTTGTAGTCTTCTTCATGTCACCACTTGTTCCCTACTCAGACTATTGTGGGCTGGCGGATACCACTTCCTCTGCTTCCTGTAGTGTGGCAAAATGTCTGCATACTTCTTCGGTATGCGCTCATGCTCATCGTGACAGCCGCCGGTACGTGATAGCTGTCGGTACGAGGCTCGGCGTGCATGATCTCGAGCCATGGCGTGCGCCACCTGGTTCCCCGTGAGAGACTCAAGTCCCGGTGTCGAAAGGATGGTTATTTCGTCCACCTTTGTGCTTTTGTGCTTTTTAGGACATGTAGTGTTGCCTTTCCAATCCTTCCGTTTATTCATCTTCTACACGCCTCTTGCGAATTTATTATCTCGGTAGCCAGCGTATCCTTGCTTGTAGCAATGGCCATGGCTGTGCCCAGCTCTTCCGCTGTACTCCCGTCCTTGGTACCTATGGATGCTGCGCTCAATTCTTTGCCACTTTCGTCGACCACGCTTATAGCAAAACAGTCATTTGTAAGGTAAGCAGCTGCGTCCGTGTATCTCACATTTCTTCATTGCTGTTGGTGCGTTGTAGTATCTGCTTGAGCAGTTTTATCCTTGCTTGTCTTCTTTCTTTGTCGTATTCGGGATGCATGTTCCTTGGTATAGTGGTTATATGTAAGTAATTTCTGATCTCGTACGGAATACGGTGAGGGACGCGCTTGTCATCCTCGATGCGATAACCCAAATCTTGGACCAGGGCTCTACTCGTATTCGTCAGCTGCAGTCTCTCCAGCCGGTTGACATGGTGTGCTTCGGTGAGCCTTTCCCATGTGCTGTGCACTCCCATTTTAAGCAACTTTTCCGTGGATGTGTAAGGTGACAGGTTCATGGCTATCTTGTAGACTTTTCTGATAAGAGTGTCAAGTTTAATCCTCCAGTTATTCTTCATATCTACATACGGTGTCCCGTACGTGAATATGCCTGTAACTAACGCATAGATGATTTTCGTGCAGTCTTCTTTATGCAGTCCGTGGCTTTTGCTTGTCACCCTTTTTATCAGGGAACTGACCTGTTGCACGGTTTTCTGAACTTTTTCTAACTCTGCTCCTCCAGCCCCATCCTTTTGATTAAGCAGTCAGAGAATGCGCAGGGTTGAAACCTGAGGAATTACGATGCCTCCCACCTTCACTTCTGGTTGCGTGTCTGCGGTGGTTGTCAGCGTCTTGAGCGCTTTCTTAGCATTAAGAGTTCAGACTTTTCTAGGGCGCACGTCAGTCCACGTGCTCCTACAGATCTTTCTGTTTGCTCGGCAGCTTCTTGCAGAGCGTCTTGCTGTTGGCCTGTGGATCCCCCCGTAGTCCAGATGGTGAGGTCGTGAGCATATTTTGCATGGTCAATCCCTGCTATTTGTTGGAGTAGGTTTGATAACGATCTCATGGCCAGATTGAAGATTGTTTTGCTTCAGAGCTTAATTGTTCATGCAAGACATCCTACTGGAGATTAAGGAAAATGTCACAGACAGACTGGCCACGCACACCCAGAGAGCCCTGTTTGCACTAGACGTAAGAGGGGCTTTTGACAACCTGTCGCACGAAGCCAGACTGCAACACCTTAACATGTATTACTGCTGAGAAAAAGTGTATAAATATGTTTGATCTCTTCTGAAAGAAAGGAGAGCTACAGTGGGAATAGGCGACTTGCGCTCTGAGAAGTTCGAAATACCGGTGAAGGGTGCGCTTTAAGGCTCCATTATTTCTCCAATCCTCTTGTAGTGAACTTTTTTTTTACCAGAAGGTATCGGTAAACTTGTGCAGCGAAGCTGCGATGGTTTAGGTCAAGCCTGAGTACATGGAACTTTTTCAATCATTTTGTCAAATGGATTGTGTGATAGGAAAGGTAACAACACCATACTGAGAGGTGCATATAGACGGAGCAGAAGAGAATCACAAGCCCTTTTCATAGTCCACTCTCCGCAAGACGCCATCGGCTTTAGTCTCAATATGTTGGCTTAAGATTATGTCGGAAAAAATGACAAATATTTGACTATAAAGACTATATTCTTTGTTTTATGGGTATGTTTTTGCAGCACAAGGGGGATACCTTTCTGACGAATTCCACGTGCCTAAATGTACTAAAATGGGTCGATATAACGCTTCGACTTCCCGTTTCTCACGAAAATCTCATGATCATATTCTTGAAATCCTTGCTATTTCTTGAAGAATATGATTCAGGTGACAATATCCGGAATTCTACAGCAGTGATCAAATGTTTTGTATGGAAGCGTTTGTATGCTTTTTTCTTTTTCCAGAGCTCAGCGACGCCTGAAAATTCACGCACTGCTTGATAAAGACAGATACCCATCCATATTTGTCGGAATCCCAAAGCCGTAACCTTTTTTGTTTTTTATCAGTTTAAATGTGCGACATGGGTGTTTCTGGCCTTGGCTCCTAAAGGACCACTAACAGGAATACACGGGACTCCAGTGACGCTGGCATATTAAGATTTAAGAGCAAAATTATTGCACTTGAAAGAAACATATTAATATTTTAGTAACGCTCCGGCCATTTCATGCGTTCGTTTTTACAGCAAACGATGAGTTCACGACATGTAAGCTCTCACATTGTTTTAAATATTTTTGCGCGGTCGTCCAGCGTGGGATATAATTGTTTCTAAAATTGATGAGAAGCGACGAGATCAGCGAGACCATGACTAGCATTGGCTTTCCGAACACGGGATCAGACGATAAGGTATGAATAAATCTGCAGGCAAACAGCGTAGCAGAGTGTGCTCACATGCGTGTGCTCTGTATCCTTGCGCATCATATCTGAAATCTCGCTATTTTTGTCGCCTGTGTCAGGCGCTACCAAGTCCAGAGGTCAACGCTCTCATGGCATTATTGAAGAATTGGAAGGATATAAACCCTGAAGGGGGCTAAACAGAATTTTGCAATTAAGGCAGAATAACTTGCACTTAAATTTTGTGCTTTCGTACGAGCGAGATCAATGCCTAAATGATGTTTCGTGAAGGAAAGACGCAGGTATTTGCAAGGGCTAAAACACCCTAGTAACGCACATCGTGTCACATCCTTATAACGTATTTTGTCGTTTCACAAGTGCATTAATAAGGCCAATTTTTTCCCCTCTGAACAACCTGTTGGCATGTTTGAACGCTTGGAAAATCAGCATTACGCGTCACTTTTTTGTTTGTTTTTCGCAAAACAAGCGCATTCAACCTTACTCTGCTTTGCCATAAGTAATATCCTTGTGGAATGATCTTCCCATCTTGACAGCTGCTGTCAACAAGAGCGATCCGTTCCGCGAGCAACCGCAATCTCACCACACATAGCTTAGTTGCAGAGCTGTTAATACATATGTGAATTAATGGGTGGCTGCATTTTCTGTGTAATAAGGGTTTTATTAGTATTATTACAGTTGGTGTTACGTACTATTCCATTTGCATAGTTCAACTGTTTACGTTCTCAATCCCCTTCTCCGTATGCCCCTCACCCTATGCTCTATCCAGAGCCTGTGACGTGGGCGTACTGACTAACTGACTGACAAACAAACAAACAAACAAACTAACTAACTAACTAACTAAATGAATAAACAAATATAATAACTAACCAATTAATGAATAAATATTATTGTTGAAATAATTCTTCAGCTAAGTAAATAATTTGTTTTGTACAATATGAGCTACAACAAGGATTTCTTTGCCGCGAGAAACACGCTGAGAAAACGCGCTGAAAGAACGGCTGCTTTGAATTATTTCTCGTGATCGTGTTCCGTCAGTGTTTCTTTCAGATTGAACGCATCAAAAGGCACATTGAAGGAGACTTCGAGGTGAAAGGCATGTGATGTTTATTTATACCAGCGGCTACTTTCACTAATACTTTTGTACAACCGAGAGTTTGATATGATGAATAAATGGCAGATACCAGTGTTTTAGTAGATCAGAAACATTAAATGACGCACTCGAGATTATTTGGCGTAAACAGTTCTGTAACTTCTGTTACAGTTCTGTAATCTATTATTGCAGTTGTTGTGAGTAGTATAGAGAACCAGGCGCGTTTTACCTTTCAAAACTTTCAAGGTACAGAATTAGAAATTGAGCACAAATACATGGTTTCTCAGATTTTGATTAATAATTTTCAGCGCCGAATGTTTGCCTTTGGAGTCATGGTCAACTATATTTTCGTTCAATCGGAGCAACGAAAGCGTGGACGAATTTTTAAACTCTAATTCTGAGAGGCAGTGAAATAATGGCATCCAAGGCGCTGTGTTTATCGCCAACGAATAAGCCACGAAGGATCATTTCCATACAACTTGAACGATGTTGTGTAGATGCAGCTTCTCATGGCGCGTCTGCTTACATGAAGAGATTATCAGAAATCTTTGTACTAATTAGTCCAAATACTTAGTATTTCTTCATTAGCGCGCTGTAGATTTACCCTTTAGAAAAAAATCACAGCATATCCATAGAGCGAATGATGATGAGTGGGGCGAAGCGTCCATCATCCTGTCCGTGCTTCCGTCCGTCCGTTAGTTCTTCCTTCCGTACATCCACGCGACCATCCGTGTGTCCATCCATGCGTCCGTCCATCTATCCTTGCCTCCGCTTATGAGTCCGTCCATCAATCTGTCTGTCTGTCTGTCTGTCTGTCTGTCTGTCTGTCTGTCTGTCTGTCTGTCTGTCTGTCTGTCTGTCTGTCTGTCTGTCTGTCTGTCTGTCTGTCTGTCTGTCTGTCTGTCTGTCTGTCTGTTCGTGCGTCCGATCCATCCGTACGTTCGCGCATCTATACATCCATCTGTCCATCTGCGAGTCTGTCTGTCCACCCGTCCATGCGTCCACCTAGTGAACACTCCATGCACCGCCATCTCCCATCTCGCATCCTCTGTGGCACATACATACATACATACATACATACATACATACATACATACATACATACATACATACATACATACATACATACATACATACATACATACATACATACATACATACATACATACATACATAAATACATACATACATACATACATGCATACATACATACATACAAGGAATGGACCGAGCCACACTTTTAGGAGCTTCACCCCTAAAAAACTATTCACACATCAACTTGTACACAGTTCTTTTTCCCCACCTCAGTCATCAGCTATAAATATGAACCTTTTCTTCTATGGCTAAAATAAATGGTTGACTTGGTCAATGGGCAAGACATTCACCTTCGGGATGCTGTTGGGAAACGCGAGTGCTGTTAGCAAGCCTCTTGGACTGTTTTTTTTTTCTGGGCTGGGGTTATGTCTGCTACTCAGCGTTGATTACTGAACACCCTTCCAAAGTAGTGGAGGAGCATGGATACTTAAACCTAGACCTCCGAAGCTGCACGCTCCCTTCCGTCCAGACAATGCCTGATGAGACCACCGAGAAAGGCTACGCAGAGGAAGGTATGGCCCAACACTGGCCATCATTTCTACCACCCAAAACTTCAACCAATTCAGAAAGGGGTTTTTTAAATCGATGTCTAGTGTCAGACCCAAAGCCGAGCTAGCAAAAACAGTTTAACATGCTCGGCACCCACAGTTCGCGAACAGCGCTCGCGCTTCAAATCGAAGAGCGTTCCACGGTAGTTGTCCTGGTCGTTTACCAGTACATGGTGATTATCTTTTTATTATGTATGCTACATGAATAGTAAACGCTATCTAAGCATAGCCTATCCAATAATAGCCGTCTTTAGATAGGTTTAGGTTAACGTGTTGGCTAACTGTATAAAAAAGTAGTGTCAACCAAAAGCCACTGAATGTATAAAATTGCAATACAGTAACTTTGCGACTCAGCACGGAGTTTCAGAGAAGGCTTACTACAAGATGTTCACTAGAAGACCCATAGTATTTAAAATTTTCTACACGTAAGCATCTAAAACAGCATTTTTCTGGATTATGTTTTCCGCACAATATTTTTTCTGTGCAGGAAGTCCGATGTCTCAGGGTGTTGTGGAAGGCAAAGCGCGCGTGGTGCTGTCATTTGAAGAAGCCCACCTCATTCAGGTAACACGATGAAGAAAATATTGTTGTTGATCGAACATCGGTTATTGCGGTTTATTTGTGTAACATGACTATCCCAACACCACTGTGGTTGTAGAGAGTATATGTAAATGTGCCATGCAATCGAATTATTGTAATAAATACCCTGTATGGCAAGGTATCAAGTGCAAGTGCGCGAAATGGATAATGTCCGCAAGATGTTGCGACAAGCAAGGACGTGGAATGCAATCTTGACTATTCTGAGAAACACCCTTTATTGTCGTAAGCATCATATAACAAACACAATTAAAACAACGGGAACATTGATACTTCAGTTTGAGTTAAGCTCAGGCACAGACATGTTCGGCCAATATTTTTCTTTTATAGAACGAGCGCCCAATTAGAAATTACTATGACACAGTAGAGTGCCCACAATGAGAAACCAAAAAGATATTGAAGCAGTGCTCAAACAAATTAGAACGCAAGCTATGAAAACCGACATGTCGTTCCCATTGTTTCATATTACGCCTTAGCTTCAGGCGAAGCATTCTGGGTAGCGCAGTCCTACACACATATGTCTATATAATCTGTAGGAGAGCACGTGTTAGTTGAATGTAACGTAACTCAGCTCATTGGCGGATGTCGTATATTTTTATGTACGGCGGTTAGCTATCCTGCCACTATAAATATTACCGAATTTGTGCGACTCAGTCACTGCCATGCATAGTGAACCGTTTGTGGCTTAGTAATAAATTTACGGCAGCTTCCACAGAAAGTGCACTTTGGACTCTGTGCAAAAGCTAGCAGTCATCTTCATTACATTGCTTTAGATTCAATACTTTAATCGGTTGACAGAATATTCCGAAACGATGCCTTTGAAAGTGCAGCGTTGAATATATTGGTGCTGGCAAGCACTTTGTGTATACCACAAAAATGCACTGCTGTTGTTCGCATATATTTACCAAATAGGTTTCACAGCCGTCGGCTGTGTGCGGGTTTGCTATATTGCGGTTAATACTGAGTAAAAAGAATCATTATCTTTCCTTTAAACAGAGAATTGTGATTGCAAACCCTCTGCTGTTGAGATTTAAGCAAATGTGAGAAACTATGCATACCCTATATTTCTCTCAAATTAAAGAAACAGTTATTTGTCCTTCACGGAACTACCAATGTTTTCATATGTGCAGAAGGGTGAGGTACTCATAACAAATGCCACTGACACTCGTTGGACGCCATACTTCCCGCTGTTGGCTGGAGTCGTAACAGAAATTGGAGGTCCGCTGTCCCATGGTAAGTTTTGAAATGATGCAAAGCACATAATCCTGGTATAGCATTCAAGCCATAGTCTTAGGTTATTTGTCAAGTTGGTTTAAGGGGCAAACGTAGCTGACCGAGCTGCCCATGATGGCATCCGCAGTGTTGTCATTCCGCTATTAGGATCTGACTCAGGAAAACTATTTTGTGCGATAGTACGTCATTTCTTTGAATTGGTGCAATTCCCCGAAAGTACTCGCCTACATACCTTAGGCCGTGACCTTCAATTACACATACCATACAGCCTAACACGACGTCTATCTACCTTTCTCGTCCATCTCTGACTTGGAGTGGTGTTCTCGAGTGCATATTCATTCACCATTGGGATAGCCCGTTGTGTGAACTCTGCGGGTGCAGCGAAACAATAGCTCACCTCCCCTATGAGAACACCCATTTCAACACCCAGAGCCTTCTCAACCGAATCAGGTCAGCTAAGACAGCTGTGCTTCACAGAAGACAAAACTCTTGGGCACAAGCCTATCCGGTCTTCAGCAAAAATGGCTGAAAGCGTGGTCACAGTTTTTTTTTTGAGAAAGCAGATTGAACGCAAATATATGGATGATCTCAGACAATGTTTTCCGAAAATGCCATAGTCAAGATTTCGGGGTGTCCTCACAGACTATCTTCTCTTTCATTTTCTTGCCGCACCTTTCCCTTTCGCAAAACCAGTGTTCCTGCTTGTTAACCTCGCTGTCTTTCATCTACCTTTCTCTCTGTGTTAATAGCTTCATGTTCCTTACGGACCCCGAGGAGTTTCTTGAGAAACTTTATTGACGAAGTTCCTTCAGCGGCCTTTTTCAGCAAGTAAATATTATGAATTTGGGTAGGAAGAGACATGGGGAGTACAACGTTGCTGCTAGACTAGTAACTTTTGCACATGAGTAGTGGGCATAGCCTGAAACGGCTAAGATAACACGGTCACGCAGTGATAAAACCGTCATGCCCCAAAGATATATACAGGCAACAGTTAATCGAAGCACACTTTTCGTTGAAGACACTGTGAAACTCTGTTACCATGCCCTCCGTTACCACTTAACTACAGACATCCAAGCAAAAGCTATGAGGACAGAGAGCAGCATTGCTTATCACATTTCTCGCAGGTGCTGTCGTCGCTCGCGAGTATGGCCTCCCGTGCATCGTCGGGGTCGAAGGCATCACCATGATGCTTGCTACTGGTGCGTACCTTTGCATAGTAGGATTACCCACTGCGTATTTTCTATGAGCATAAACAAAATTTCTAAGAAGTTTCACCTCGTACTGCGCAGAGTACAGCGTTAATTACAGCAACCACTCAAAATGAAGCCATGGGACGCCACGTATTTTGCACTGGAAAGATGAAAAGATGATATTTCAGGTTCAGCAAAGCTAAAAAAATTCAATGATAACGCTAGTATCTATTTTTAACGAGGTTGCACAAATGTAGAAGGCAAACATTTAGAGTTGATACTGATGTCCTGAAAAAACGTGGTGAGGTAGTGAACATGCGATAATGCATAGCCAATGGTATTGCAGCACGTTACTTTTTCAGCTTTGAGATGTAACTTGTTGGAGATTAAAACGTATGGTTCTGTGGCTCCTTGTCAACCCAGGTCGATCTTGCACCGCATCTACGACATTCTTTGGATCTGGTCGGTGAATCCAGGTTGTAGATAGCTTGTCTTCAGCGTGGTGAATGAAAATCTTCCAAGCTAAATGCTGTTGACGGGAAGTGCGTGAGCTTTAAAAGCACTTCTGTCTGCCATATGTACTTCTATTTTAAATGAAGAAGGTGGAAAGAGACCAATTGTGAAACTTACATTATGAAATATTTAGTAGCTGTGTTTCTTGATAGTGGAAGTTACCGCACGCGTACGAAATGGAAACGTACTAGAAAGGCAGCTTCGTGCCAGGACAGCTATTTGCACGGGACTTTACATCACAATGAAAAATGTGTGCAGCGATAGGTTTATTCCGGACAAGGTTGCATCCCCATGGTCTGCCGATCTAACATGTTTCAGCTGTTCAGTTTCGGTTGCGTGGGTGCAGTTTTTTCTATAACATTGTCATTATAATGCAGGGGTGGATCCGGCCACCCATTTTATGGAGAGGGGGGCGTTAACCTGCAAGTAACACTTGAGAAGGGGGCAGGGCTATGACTTCTTTTGCTTTTACTGAGAAAAAGGCCCCTTCATGGCATATACGCAGGTAATATGCCCTCACAGTGGTTTTATTCATTGGTAATAGCGATTAATTGGACGTAAACTACAAATACTACAGTTAAGGGAGGGGGGTTGCTGACACAGACTTTTGGGGGTAGGGTGATCACCCTACCGCTCCCTCTGAATCCGCCACTGTTATAATGAAGCGGAAATACGGAAGAATTTGGAAAGAAGCCAGTGTTTTATTTATCAAAGTGATGCGAGATGATCCTATACTAGCAATTTCTGTACGTTTGTTACAATGAGAGGAACACATTCTCAGCAAAGTTATCCAAGTTGCGTAGTGTACTAGTACCACAGGTCGGCAAAATTTGTGGGTCTTACTCAGACTCACTCATGAAATATATTTTGAGCTTTGGACTTCCTCGGGCTCAGAATCACGAAAATTTTCCTGGGCCGGAATCACTTGGACTCACATTCACGAAAATTTTCATCAGCTGGACTCACTTGGACTGAAACTTACCAAAACATTGCTCACGCGGGCTCACTTGGACTCAGACTCACGGCTTGATCTGAGTCTGAGTGAGTCCGAGTGAGTCAACGCATGAGTCCGTCAGCCTAAAATTAGCTTCCTTGACCGTGGTGTCAATGCTCCTAACACCAATATTTCACGTTATCAGTGCTTTTCGTCGGGCCGTTGGATATAGCATAGTTGAAAACTAGTTTTGATAGCTTCCAAACCAGGTCATTATTCTTGGAAGAGTTAACAGCATAAGACATAATAAAGAAATATTCTGAAAGAGCTCCTGAGTAGAGATACGGGCACCCCCTACTCAATTCACGCCCCCAATTAATAAATAGCGAAACGGTGTATCAACGACACTGGTTTGAATACCTGTGAGTGATGGCAAGGCTGAGAGTAATGCTGAATATGACTACACAGGTCCTTAGGTTGGCCGGAGAAAGTGAATTTCACTCAGACTCACCCAAGAAATATGTTTTGCGTTTTGAACTCTCTCGGACTCAAACTTATCAAAGTTTTCCCGAGCCAAACTCACTCGGACTCACACTCAAGAAAATTTTCTTCAACCAAATTCACTGAGACTCACACTCACCAAAGTTTTACTAACCCTGACCCACTTAGACTTACGGCTAGATCTGAGTCTGACTGAGTCTAAGGGACTCTATTCATGAGTGAATTCACCGACCTATGGGTACTATACATGCGTGTTGATGTTTTTAGAGCGTTTCACTTCGATAAACTAACTTTACTTGTTAGACAGGGCTAGGTGTTGTGCTTTAATTGTGTATTAGGTTGTTCTCGCACTGGTATTTGTAGTTAGGTAGCGTAATGCCAAGGCGATGAGAAAAAAAGCGAAGCCTTGAGCACTAACAAAAATAACAAAGAAATGTCAATGCCAGTCACTATAGTATACACGTGTACAGCATACTGATCTACATAATTAGCTAGCGTTCATTCATATTTCTTGTTCTTTGAAGGTGACTATGTACAGCTGGATGGCAACAAAGGCTTACTAAGAAAAATTGCGGCTCCTGCTGTAGAAGACTAAAAAGACCTTCTTCCCCCAAGAAATAGAACTTCAGTAATAAATCACGTGGGATCAAATAAAAAATGGGTATATGACATTGTAGTTCAAATTATGCCATTATTCAAGAATTTCTCTAGCCTAAGTCAGTGGGCCATATGGATGATGTCAATAAAAAACTCAAGCACTAAAGAACCCAAACCCAAGCTGTTTCGTAGGGTAACGACTGAGAAAATAGGATGAACTGGGCACTTCTCGTGAGAAATCACTTCACCGCCGTATGAAAGGTCGGTAGGTGACTTCGGGCAAACCCTGTGTTCACTGTCTGTGCTTCTGCCTCTCACTTTTTTCTGTTTTCGGTGTTTTAGTGGCTTTTTTTGAGTCTGAGTATGTTCCAACTTTCCCCAACACGCAATACACTTGAACGGGCAAGTCGTCGTCACCGACAACGAAAGTTGCATTAACAATGACAGCATATTTAGAAAAAAAATGTTTAATGGTGTGAAGTACGATGTATTCTTCTATGGAAGAGCATTAAACTGTGTCATAACAGCAGGTCTGGTACTATCGTAATTATCTTTGATTTGACCACGTGGGCCTCATTATTGGTGGCTGGAGGCAGACTGACTCATAGTAGCCATAGTGTAGGCACAAGATAAGGATAAGTGAATATTCCAGTCATGGCGAAAGATGGGTATCACCCCGAATCAAAGCAGCAGGAAAGAAAATTTGAAAGGGCTCTACTGGTTCTTTAAATAAGTGTGGCTGAAAATATTTATAAATAAGGAAAGTGCGATGTTTCCTCGCTGCGTTAATACGGTGGCCGACATCCTAAAATGGCTAGAAATAATATTGAGAATAATAATTAGTATGAAATCAACAGCTTTTCAATTACATGGTGCAGATGGTCTTGTCAAATCGGAAGATCGAAATCCTTGATTACGCGAAGAACGCGTTGCGGCTGTAATATTCCCGAAAAGTGGAGGTTAGGAATCGCAGTGAAGTATTGCAATGCAACCGAATTTGGCGGTGAAAGCAAAATTAGAGTGTCGGTGAGGTCAACCGGCAGACAACGAGAATCACGCTATCAACGAGCTTAAGAACAGCGTACGCTGAGTTAGCGTACATTGAGGGCACCAGATATTTCTTTGTGTGTGCTATTCTAATACTTCCTAGTGTTTTTGACAACAATGGCAGTGTTTTTAGTTCTGCTGCATTAGTTCGCCTACATGCTTCTTGATTTCTATAATCGAAAGCGAGAGACGCAAACCGGCGAAACGAAGTAGGTCTATTGTAGATACAATAGTGCTCGCTCATTCTAGTTCACGTGTTGAAGCACTCATATCATAGGGAGTTGCCACTGCTCTAGCATCTTTATCATGGTGCGTTTCCGATGGCCTAAGCACCCTCATTACTGACATAACGAAAACGCGAAAAAAAAATATCTCTTACACTCGGCGACAAGTTTCTGTGGCAGCACGGCCAATGCTACGTTAGCGGAACTTATGCACACGTGTCCCTGCGCATTAGTATTCCGGCCACTTCCGCCGGGCGTTTTGGTTTCGGTTTCAGCAGCGCATTGCGCGTCACTACGTCTTCGCAATGGGAAATCTCCTTGCATATCAGCATGCAATTAACTATCACCCGTGTGCAAGCATCGTATTAATATGCATTCTTTTATCTAATTTGAAAAGGTTGTACAAGTTTCCACTCATAAAAGTTATAGAATTGGTAATCGCTGAAAAAGTTTGCCCACAATATATTTATACAATTCGCGAGAGGGGTGAAAGCACTTAGACACTAACATTTAAGGATTTCGCATTGAATAAGGCATTGTTCAAATGACTTCTTGTGCAAAATACACAGGCTGTGTAGCGAGGAGGTGCAATTACGTGTAATGTTATTTTTTTTAAATTTAGGGTCATTAGTAAAGAGACTTTATTCGTTGTGAATGTTAGCACATTAAAAATTTTGGAAAACAAAACCACGCGCTAGATACGCGCCAGGACACATCACAATTTACATTCACTGAGTTTACAACTGTCTGCTGCGTTTACATTCACGCAACGTATTCCATTGCGCTGTTGTAGTTGTAACTGTCATCACTCTCACTGCTGGAATTTGACCCGAATTACAAGCTGTTCGAGGTTTTCGTCGATGAGGCGCTCACTTTGCTACGGGTACCCTTTGATCTTTTTAACATGAGCGCACGTCCGGATTCATTCGTCTAACGTTACAAGATCGATGCTATCATACACCAATTTTTCAACGCCATCAAGGGTCAATGTTGCGCTATTCGCAGCGACGTACCTTTCGCCTGGCTCCATATCAATTCAATAAGACTCAATTCGCCCTGATACGGAAGAAGTCGTGCCCGGCAGCCTTCACCAAAACATCCACATAATTGGCAGAAAACATCTCTTTGTGGTCATTTACCAAATTCAAAGGCTCTTCTTTTTATTAGTCTGGGAAAAACACGATAATCTTCTTCGTCAGCCAAGGTGATTTCATGTTGACGACGTTGGTGATTTCTCGAAGCGAACGCTGCCAAATGGTGCATTATTCATGACTGTGGCGCTGCGTGGTACGATTTGGGGCAACAACTTTTCACTCGACCACTTCTCAAAGCGCAGGTGTCCGTTTCTGTGTGGTGATCACCAGTTCGTTTCGCAGCCCGGAAAACAAAGCACTCATCATACATGAACGCGTCCTTGCTAAACAACAAAAATCGGGTATGTTATCAATCCCCGACACCGCATTTCTGCAATATAGGACAATCCATGAAAAAAAAAGCCGCCTGCATCTTTCCATGGGGGGAATCGAGTAAATGCGTCGTAGGATGGTAGGATTATCACGTGAGTGTTGTGTAATTAGGCATAATTTTGGAATGCCTAATTGTTATTTCGTCCGTATTATTCTCATATAATGAATGGAGCAGGAGCGTTGCCTTGAATGAGTGGAGGGACACTGATGTTGGTTTGTGCGTCACTACTAATTGAAGGTACTGTTGCTTTCATCGCATCGACTAGAGTCATGAAAAGCGTCAATTCAAATGAAGGCCAAGTAAAGATACCCTTGACTGAATTTCGAACGTGCGATGCAGTGCCTACATATACGGGTTGGCCACTGAACGATCGTGTAGTGCGAGTAGTCAGTTTTTCACTAATGTTGAATTCCAATGGCAGACCCAGATCTAGTTTTTCTGCTCTAAGTGGAGCAGTCACATTCCAACGGCAGATCGAGAGCGTGAATTGTGTGTTCCAATGGCAAATGGAGAGCAACCGCAGATCACAGATTGCTCCGTGGAGCGAGAATTCTCGCTTCGCCAAAATCAGTGGATTAGACCGGAAGTTCAAGTGACGTATTCTGTGCGTCCGCTTTTCAACCAATCACCTACGGATGTCCGGAAAACGCTTCGCACTCCCTCGCACCCTCTCGTGCTCCCTCGCTGGATTTCCGCTCACCAACAGCTCCCGTAGAGAGGCGCGCGTTTCAATCGCAGATTTGGCGAGATCGATCCCGCTCGAATCAGCGCGCTTCATTCGCAATCCGGCCTAGCGCTCGCAATCTGCGATTGGAATTCAACACATCAGACGCTGCCTGCGTCAGCCTTGCGAGGCGAGAGAGAGAGAAGGGCACAAGACATTATTGTGCGGCACGAGACGGGAGGCGCGAGCATGTGCAGTGAGGGTGTGGGCGGCGCCACCAACGCCGTATTCTCGACCTCTCCGCATTTAAAATATTCACTGCTGGGCTGATCTAAGAATGCCGTAACAGAAAAGACAAAAATACGTGAATGCATATGAGAGACTTCAGCGAACGAGCGGAGTTACGCATCACACAATGCGTAACGCAAGGTACCGCAAAATGCGAGCCGCATCTTACACCACACAAGCTGCAGCAAAAGGCAAGTCGGTTCTTTAGCAGTTCGATAGAAAATTTTTACCACCTTCGGCTGTTGGGTGAATAAAAAAATCACCTATTTAATATTTCCAACAAAAAGTTCCACACAGAACAGCTTCATAAGAACCGTTTTTGATCGCGAAGTTGTCAGAAGGCACGCTGGTAGTGCCGCCACAAGACGATGTTGTTTCTCTACAACATCTCAAAAGCAAAAGCCGACGTCATCAAGCAGCCTCTGCATTGTCCGAACACTCATTTTAGGGACGTTCATGCCACTGTCACTAACCGTATCTTGAACGAGTTTTTTCGCAGCAGCTCCTAATTGTAGTATACGTATGCTAATTCTGTCTGGTATCCCCCTGAAAGGTTCTAACCAATCAATTGAAGCAATAAAAAATCACGTCGCTTGATTCTGATGATTGGTACATTATTATCGTATATACATAAAATAGAAAACGGCTGCTTAGTTTCCAGATGCTTATCGTAATGATTCTCACATCAACTGAGGTCTAATCGCATGTTTAAACGCGTTGCTAGAACTATATACGATCACCATGACCGTCCTACCACGCACCTACACAATTTTTAGCCAAGACCGCCATCGACTGCAACAGTCTTCCCAGAGGCATTGTCCTTGACGTCACTCATACTCAAGAACTCCGTTGAGTCATACTTTGTAAAACTTAACTAGTTTGTTTCTCCCACTCCTCATGCAAAAAGTTCTGTGTAGGATAATTGAGGTATTTTGAAAAATAAATAAATAAATAAATAAATAAATAATTAATACAAGGGTTTCATAAATTTTGGACCGTTTTGTGCTCTTTCACGTGCACTAACACAGTACAGTGCAGGGGTCGCTATCCTTTCGCGTCCATCAAAATGCGACCGCCGCAGACGGGACCGAACCAGCGACCTTCGGTGAGCAGCCATTCACCGTGACCGCTACAACACCGTGGCGGTCTATTATCAGACGCTATTCTGAGTTCGTATTCCATACGCTACTCAAGTAGTTTTTTTTTTACCTCCATTGTTCAGTGACTTATCTTTGGCACACAAGGTCTATTCAAATCAGTCGCGAAAGTTCGGGACAAAAGTGATTCAGAAGCTGTTGCCAGTGACATTAGCCTGAGGAGTTATGGGAGCGGCGATTGAAGCGCGACTATGTGTGAAGTAAATAAGCACTTATTTATTTATTTATTTATTTATTTATTTATTTATTTATTTGTTTGTTTATTTATTTGTGTTTTATTTTTCATTTATATCAGAAAGACTGCCTGCCTCACACATAGGCAGGGATGGGTGCTACATAAGGGATGGGTTCTAAGCAGGGATGGGTGCTACATAAGAGATAACCTATAGAAATGCAGGAAAAAAGAAGCATACCAAGCGTAGCTACACTGGCGAGAAAAATGAAACGCTAGTACTTACACAATAATAGCGATTGTCACGCACACCACTGAAAAAAGAAAAACAAAAAAGCAACACAACAGCAATGACAACCATCTGCTCATAAAAAACAAAAGAGAAAAAAAAGAACCGACATTTACCGGGGGGAAATCAGCAATGTGTCAGAATACAAATCCTTGAACAGAAGCATATACCATAATAATATTTTAAGAAATAATACAAGGCAAAGAGAAAAGAAGATGAAAGTGAAAGTCATGTGCCATGCCATTGTTTAGGTTTTACCATGAACGACTAAACATTTTCACAGTTTATCAAATCCCCTGGCAGAGCATTTGAGTTATTGACAGTGCGCGAAAAAAATGAGTGTTTAAAGGCTGTTGTTTTACAGGAATACGCCCGAGGCGAACGCTCACCTTTTGTTACCCCGCTGCGTACGCACGGCCGAAGGGCAGTACGGTGTCTTAGTGCGTGGCCTAGCTACGCCGACCCGTCTCCCTCCGAAGCCAACGCGAGCGCCTTTGCCCTCGCTCGAGCAACCGGGCCTTGGTCTCGGTGTCTCCTTGGATCACCTTTACCGCGGAGACGTGCTCGTGGCACCCTGTGTAGTACTTTGTGCCCGTGGCGTGGATAAGCCTATTTGCTTTCCCGCCGCGCCTTTTGCAACGGGCTGTACTGCGTTTGGTGTCGCCGCAATAAAGTGTTGTGACTTTGAGCAGTATCGTGTTTCCCACCACGGCGACGGTTAACGCGTGCCCTGCGGCTCGCTACGACCGGACCCACGCTGGTGGCCGTACTCCTTCGGGATACGTGTACACTACAAAATGTAAAGATTTTTTGTCAATGTAGGCAATGTGCTCACTCCACTTCAGATCGGCATTTATCATAACCCCTAGATATTTATAGGTGTTAACGAACGATAGTTTTTGACCATTTATGGAATACGTGTTTTGCAAAAGATGCCGTTAGTCGAATCCCGGCTGTGGCGGCTGCATTTCCGATGGAGGCGGAAATGGTGTAGGCCTGTGTATAACAGTCACAGCTGCTGTTTTCTTTTCTTTAACCTTCATCTGCCACACTTCACACCATGAATAGTGATAAAAAAATTTTTATTCAAAGGCGAAGAAATAACTATATTTTACAATCGACATCTCGTTCCCCCAACAGTATTATGCAGGCGTAATGAGCAAAGAATGTGCCATTTTTTGTCATTATAAAAAAACTTTGTTCTAGTGCCCTTTGTCCACGCCACTATTACTCATTGCAGCCCTCGCAGTGCATGGAAAGGTCAATGCCACCTAAAAGAATATTATCAGGCCTGCTCACTGCCACCGTGACGTCACTCGCCTTTGCCTGAGCGAGCATGCATACGGGAGGCTTTGAGTCCATTGCCACCATCGTCTCCCGTTAAAACATGAAGCGTTCGAGAAAGTTTCACATGCTTAATATCTTTATTCTGCCTTTGGCGACAAAAAAGGCGTGAGCCTAAGGAAAGTGTTATTACGACTGGAAGCGTTTAGAGATTAATCCGTGAGCCGTTTATTTCCTGAAAAAGTCATAGGATGTGCGCTATCAAACGTGTGGTCGATCTATAAGAGAAAAATTTGATGGATCATCAAAGAGGCGAAATAGGTAAGGTAAATTTTATTCATTCTTTAATTACACACACACATGCACACACACATAAACACACATGCAAACACACACACACACACCATCTAGAACACGCAGTGAAACTGTTACTATACTAATTTGTGAAGTTTCTGCAGTTTTTTGCACTCTTTCAAACATCTGTTTTCATAGATACGTAGTTATTGAGCAGAGTCCCTGCTGCTGCCACAAGTATGTCATTCAGCACAATATCAGGGTGAAGACCACTTCAAGAGGCAACAAAGTATTTCGTTGCACAAAAATGTTGGTTGCCGCTTGTGGGCCAAGGAGTGCGGACGCGCGTCGTACCGGCTCCGCAGCTTTTCTATGATTATCGACACGATATCGAAGTTCCTAGCATCATTTTTCACAGCAGTGGACGACGGAAGTTCTGGAGATCTTCTGGACACCACGTTTTGACAGGTGGGCTGCATTTTTTTTGTGGTGCAACAACCGTGTTTTCTGGGTCGCCACGTCAACGCGGCAGCTAAGCTCAGCGAACGCGAAGTGGACGCTAGTGTCTCCACCGCCGCGACGGTGTGGAGAGCTCGGCCGAACGCGCCGTCGGAGCTGTTCGGAGGCCCCCGTTCCTCTTCGAAGGCCCGATTTATGCCAAAATGGAGGTCGTAACTGTAGATAGAGAAGACTTATCACCAGAAGAGTTTGAAAAAGGGTCAGACTGGTGCGAAAAGGTGCCAAAACGCAGGTTGACCAGGAGCCCGGATCAGCAGGAAATACGCAACGAGAGACGCCCATCGCAGAAGAGGTGCCAGGAAACAAATGGAAGAATGAGCGAAACGCTCGACAAATCATCAAGGCGAGTCGACTGCCTAATCTGCTGACGGAAGACTATAAGGTCATTGTGCGTCCGCGTGGTGGGCTTAACGTCTCAGAATACAGGATGGATCGCATATATTGCTGCCTGCGCAACGCTACGGGGGTCGGCCGGGAGGTGGCTGCGGAAGACAGTATGTGCATCGACAACACGCTGAACATACTCGTCATCAGTACACCATCCGAGGATCGAGCCCGGCAGTATGGAGCCATTACCAAACTACGAATAGCTCAGCAAGAATTAGAGACCTGTGCGTACAGGGCAGCCCCGGAGAACACATAAAAGGAACTTATACGAGGGGTGTCCAAGGAAGAGAGCCCAGAAGACATCCTTAGCAACTTGGTCACTGCACGTAACCCAGGAGTCCTGCATGCGAAAAGAATGGGAAACACGGACAATATTATTGTGTTGTTTGAGGGGTTTGGCGTTCCGAGATATGTGAGGTATGAAGCAATGCTCCTTAAGTGCACGCTATACAGAAAACACTTCGATGTCTGCTACGGTTGTGGGAGACTTGGACATAGAGCAGATGTGTGCCCTTACCCCAACGACAAGGTGTGCAGGGGATGTGGAAGCTGTAATTTAGCGCAAGATGACTGGTGTGAAGTTGAATGCAAGTTATGTGGCAAAGATCACCCCACTGGAGACAAGGGATGTAGGGCAAGATACAAGATACCGTACCTGGTTAGGAGGCGTCGCTGGGAGCGGACGAGCCGAGACGAGGAGGAAGCACGGGCCGCGTGCGCTGAAGCCTGCTACCAGTACAAGAAAGTCGGCGTATGCCATGACGAGGACCACAACACAACAACCAGCCAGCAGTCGGACAAGGACAGTAACATGCAAAACAGTGCGAACGGCCACGCACGAGACCATTCCGCATCCTTCTCAAAGCTTACTGGGGGAAAGAGTCTAAGACAGTCCAGGTCCCGCTCCAAACCGAGATCAAGGCCATGGTCCCACTCAAGAACCACTCTATTGAGCGGCAGTACGCAGGTGAGCTTTGCAAGTGTGGTCTCCGACACTGCTTCTCCAAGTAATGTTATAGGGTACGCCTTAGAAAAGAAAATAATGCAGAATAAAAATATGTTAGAACAGATCACTAGAGAGAACCTATTGCCCAAAGAAGAGATTAAGCAACTGAAAGAAGAAAATGCGAAGCTTCAGGAGGTGCGCAACGCGGGTGCGACGCCTAACACTCCCTGTGTTAGCAAAATACCAACGCTTAATCGAGCCCCAACATCTGTTCCCTCGCGAACGAGTGGGGGGTCACCGCCACTAAAAAGGAGGGCTCAGGAAGAGGCAGAAAAAGCCGGTAATTTTTCGATTAGCGAGGTTAAGGGATTGTTCAAAGAAAAGTTTGATGAAATACAAAACCAAATTACTTGCATGCAAGTCGAAATAAAGCAGCGATTTGATGGACTCGAGCACAGGGTATTAGCGATAGAGAGCACGCCGAAGGACATTAGGTCGTCTGGTGCGGGGCCGGTTCAATTAAAACCGTATAGCAGAACACCCACAGTAGAAACTAGCAAGACCACCGGGGAGGATCCCGTATATAAGCATGGCACCATGTAACCAGTACATTATTTGGCAGTGGAATTGCCTTGGGTACCGTAGGAAATGAGGGAACCTGCAGCGATTCGTGATAAACAGAGAGGTGCCAGATGTCATTGCCCTGCAGGAGACCGGGGGATGGCAAAGTTATCGGGGTACAAGTCGTATAGTACTTCTGGTGAAAAGGCGACTGTCACAACTCTGGTGCATAGAAACCTCACGGCTGTAGAGCATATGATACCGGAGTGCACGTCCTTATAGAAATAATACCCTCCCGTAAGAAAGAGGGAAGCCTCTTCGTGCTTAACAATTATAGTCCACCGCGACAGAAGCTCAAGTTTGGTCCACTTTTCCACAAATCCTTGAGCATAATGGAGAGACAGGTTCTCGTCGCCTCGGTGACTTCAACGCAACGCACGCTGCTTGGGGATACACTGTTGAGAATATAAAGGGACGCAACTTATGGGCAGACGCTCAACACGATGGCCTTACGCTGATAACGAATCCTGAGGAGCCCACAAGAATAGGCAACAGCGTTAGTACTGACACAACACCGGACCCAACTTTTACGAAGAGCGTAGCAGACTCGTGATGGGTAAACACGCAGCAGAATTTTGGCAGCGATCATTCTATTGTAGTTACAACGGTGCATGCAGGCCCTCAAAAAAAGCAAGGCAGAAAACTGGCACTTGTAAAATGGGACTATTTCCGCAAGATTCGAGAGGAGGATTCGGATGATAGCATAGTAGATATAGAAAAATGGGTAGAGAAGTTCCAACAGAGTGTCAAGAAAGCCACTAAAATTGTTTCCGAAGAAGCGGGAATGGCGGAGATGGACAGTAAACTGTTGCATCTGTGGGAGGCAAGGACTAGCGTCCAAAAGCGCTGGAAAAGACAAAAATACAATAATATTTTAAGAAAGAAAGTTGACTGATTGATATCTGGGGTTTAACGTCCCGAAACCACTATATGATTATGAGAGACGCCGTAGTGGAGGGCTCCGAAAATTTAGACCACCTGGGGTTCTTTAACGTGCACCAAAATCTGAGCACACGGGCCTACGACATTTCCGCCTCCATCGGAAATGCAGCCGCCGCAGCCGGGATTAGAACCAGCGCCCTGCAGGTCAGCAGCCGAGTACCTTAACCACTAGACCACCGCGGCGGGGAAAGAAAGAAAGTAGATGCATTGGACAAGGAGATAGAGCTCCATGTGAATCGGCTGACACAGCAACAGTGGGAAGCCACATGTAACTTGATGGATAGAGAAATGAAGATGTCAAAGACTTGGAACATTCTCCGAAGTCTCCTAGACCCGCAAAGTACAAAGACTGCGCAAAGGCATAAGCTGCAACACGTAATACATAACTGTGCAGGAATACAGGAGGAGCTCTTCCACGAGCTACGAAAAAAGTACTTCGCAGACGCAACAAAAGACCCACTTTCCGGTTACAAAGGGCAGGACAACCTTATACTCGATGCTGATATAACGGAGGCCGAGGTTCGATTCGAGCTCGCTCGACTAAACCCTAGGTCTGCTCCGGGACCCGATAAAATAACTAATAAGACGCTCAGGAGCTTGGCCGACGAATCCATTAAGGCGCTCACTGAGTACATGAATAAGTGTTGGAAGAGTGGGACTATCCCACGTCAATGGAAGACTGCTCAGGTCGTCATGATTTCAAAGCCGGGAAAGACAGCCCAGCTGTATAATCTTTGACCAATTTCACCGACTTCATGTATAGGCAATCTCATGGAGCACGTCATCCTCACGCGTCTCACTACCTACATGGAGGAGAACGGACTCTTCCCACATACCATGATCGGTTTCAGACCTACACTATCAACGCAGGACATCATTTTACAGATTAAGCATCAAATACTCGACGTGAGGACCAGATCTTTAGACTTTAAGGCTATCCTCGGCCTTGATCTCACTAAGGCCTTCGATACCATCACACACAGAGCCATACTGAAGAATCTTCAGAAACTGGGGATAGGACAGCGCACCTACGCATATGTGAGAGACTTCCTATCCGACCGCACTGCAAGATTTGCGGTCGGAGAGGCAAGGTTTGAAGAGATTGAATTGGGCAGTAGGGGGACGCCACAGGGTTCGGTGCTGTCTCCCCTGTTATTTATTGTGGCGATGATTGGCCTACCCGCAAAACTTGACCAGATCGAGGGCCTCAGACATAGCACATACGCAGACGACATCACCTTCTGGGTGACGGGTGGGAGTGACGGCGACATTGAAAACATATTACAAGAAGCTGTTGACACTGTAGAAAGATATGTAGAAGGTAAGGGGCTAAAATGTTCTCCAGAAAAGTCGGAATTGCTCATTTCTAGACCCACATGTAGGGGACGCAAAAGCATACAGGAAAGGCCAGACATCGCGATTTTTGCAGGGAGAAGTAAAGTACCCGTGGTAGCGAACCTATGAGTTCTCGGCCTCCGTATATCTGAGAATGGGCACAATGGAGAAACTATTAGGCTATTAGAGAACAGCGTCTACCAAACAAGCAGACTGATCAAACGAATAGCCAACAAAAACTATGGTATGAAGGAACATAACTTAGTTCGTTTAGACCAGGCTTTTGTAGTCAGCCGCATCATGCACATTGCCCCATATCTTAAACTACAAGCAGCCGAACAGAGCAAAATAGATTGCATAATTAGGAAAGCATATAAACAAGCAATAGGTCTACCGCTAAATACGTCGAATGACAAGTTCTTGGCTCTAGGGCTACATAACACGCTCGCAGAGCTAATAGAGGCCCACACGATAGCACAGTATGATCGGTTAAGCCAGAGGCCTACGGGCAGGCATATTTCGGACACAATTGGCGTCACGTACAATGTGCAACATGGAGTAAAAAAGGGCATTCCGCGGGAGGCAAGGGGGCATATTGTGGTGCCTCCATTACCTAGAAATATGCATCCTGAGCATCACCGCGCTAGAAGGGTAGAAAGGGCGAAAAGCCTACATAAAAAGTTCGGCAACGCCCGGGACGTGGTCTATGTAGATGCAGCAGAATACGAGAATGGCCGAAGCATGGTAATCGTAGCAACAAATATTCAAAGGGATTCCAACGTCAGTGGCAGTGTACGTACAGATAGGGCAGAAGTGGCGGAGGAGGCAGCTATAGCACTAGCAATAGCCTCCACAAAAGCGGAACTCGTGATCAGCGACTCCAAAACCGCTGGTAAAAATTATGCTAAGGGAAGGATCTCACCGGAAGCGCTAAGAATTCTGGCCAACTTTTGCAACGAGCGGGTAATTCATATTATATGGGCACCTGCTCACTCCTCCCTCCCCGGAAACGAAATCGCGCACAACCTGGCTCGAGAACTGGCCGGCCGAACAGGCGCAGTGCAAAGTCCGGGGGTGGAGAGGGACCGCATGATTAGTTATGAAGATATCGCAAAACACTACAGGCTAGGAAGAGTCCGATTCCCCCCCCCCCCCCCCCGGCACATACCTCGCTCATCAAGCAGCAGGCGACGGCATGGCGCCTCTTACTAGCCAACACGTTCCCGAACCCAGTAACTTTTCACTACATCTACCCATAGATATACTCAGATTTGTGTAAGTTATGCAATCAAAGGGCGGATCTTAATCATATAGCGTGGGCTTGCCCATCAGTAACAGGGCAATATAAAAAATACAGCAATGGAGAGCAGTGGGAGACCGCACTGCTAAGTGCAGACCCAGAAGTGCAACTCGACGTCCTTCGGCAAGCCGAGGATGCCGCCAGAGCTCAAGGACTCATGGCTGCCACCTAGGGGAAGGAGACAATTCTTCCACATCTTGCCTCTTTTTTTTTCTTTAATAAAGTTATTTCCTCCTTCTCCTCCTCCACAAAAATGTCTTGTGACGGACACAAGGAGCGGCGTTTCTCTTTTGCTCTGGCCCCTCTCGCAGTGGTGCGTAGTCAGCCATATCACTGAAGGCTTGAAAAAATTGTTAGTACTGTGTCTATATTATACGTTGTAGCCCCCGTAGGCACTTGTACTCCACTGTCGGTTCTTAGATTGGTAGTTTTGGTAGTGGTTCTCAAATATCTGCGCTTGAAGTAGAGTTCACACACCAAAAAACTATTTAGGAAAGCGCTTTACCGTGTCTACACGCATGTAAACTTCAAGGAAACATATTAGTCTATATAATCCCGCACTAAGGTGGTTGGAGAAGTGGCAAGAAATTACTATGTACAAATCCGATGCACTAAGCAATACAACACAATTTCTTTTTTTTTTCAACCAAGTGAACATACGTAATTGGAGAATTCCGCTGCGCTAATCGCCATTATCAAAATATTTACCAACCCTAAATGAAAACTGAATGTTTTAAAAACGTACTTCAACGCTCATTTATTATTTTAATGCCATGCTTTACGATAACAAATCAAAAATACACACGGCACCTTTATTTTAGAGCAAGAACGGAACATGGTCAAGACGGCGCCATTGGAACGATATAGAAATATGTAGTATGGACAAGCGTAACTTGGGTCAAAAAGAAGACGTATGTCGACGTTAGCTTGACGAATGACACGCCCTCGTTTCGTTCATCGGTTTCACTTAGGAAACGAAAACACTCGCAACTTTGCTCCCCTTGCCATGACAATTTGCTTCGCAGCTTAGCCGAACCGTTCTGATTTGCAGCGGTACAGATTGCGAACATCCAGTGCATGATGCACATCAGACATCCGCACTACAGTTCACGGACACAGGAAAAACACGGTCTTCTCGAGTCCTCATAAAGCACACCAGCACGCCGCGAAAACGTTCGTTGTGCTTGGCAATCCATGTCTGTCAAGCGACGAGAGCAAGCATAGCAACATCTGTGCAGCCAAACACACCGGTCTGAACAGATTGATGCCAGAGCCCAATAAAGAAGCAGTGAGCAAGCCTGGAATCGTCTAGGTGGCAGTGGAAAGGCATACTCGTAAAATTCGTCTGCGATGACACACCCCATAACATGCTTCACTGTCCCTCACGTGCTTGCGGTCTCTGCTGCGCGCGAAGTTTTCAGGCGCGTTTACTGTTGGTGAACGTCGTGAGTTCAGTGTCCAACGGACAACGGAACGATGCGCATTACATTTTCCGCCAAGTGCTTGCATTGGTGCCTGCAAAAAAGATGTGCCACGCACGGATGCAGTAGCAACAAACGTATACGACTGGAGACTCATGTTTTTTTAGATAAGAAAGAAGGGCAACAGTTCGAAATACTCTGCTCCCTGGACTTTCATACATCAGTATTCCTGTGGACCAGTTTCCTTCTTAAATACGCAATGCCTGCTATAATTCATGTTATTGGTGAGCATATCGGCAACTCATCTATCATGCAAAAATGGGGATGTCTGCATTTGCATACTAAACAGTTATTTACCGGAGCATAAAGCAAAACATAGCGTTTGTATATAGTCTTCGCCAACGTTTTGTGCAGTCTGAAAAATTGGTGTTATTGGGACCATTGAATAATACTAAAATGTAATATATTTGGCGTGACTAGGCGTCATTTCTTTTTGTTAGAACTGAAGAACACAAGCATTGTGCACGCTAAAGAAGTGGCTATGTGCGAAGCAAACATGTAGTGCTGCAGATGTTACAGGTATATGCTGTTGGTGCTTTGTTCAAACTGTGGAATATGCCATGAACACCGAATAAAAGTTACATAAAAATAAAAGTAAAACTAAGGACAATCTGATTGGTAGTACACTAAAACATCAAAATATAGTCATGAGTCGGAAATATATTAGCTGGCGTTCACCTGAAGACAATTCGTGGAGGACTCACGGGCGATCGCCTTAGCTCGACTCCTCAGTGATAAGGCACCTATGAAAAGCAATTTGAGATCGAATTTCGCGCTAGTGACAGCAAGATGACGTCAATTGTTTACCAGCTATGGCGTCACACTCACTGTATTTTTTTGTTCGACAGGAAGTGTTCCCTCCTCACAAAGGTGGCGCAAATAAAGCCCCAAGAGCATCTGGCCAACCACCATTTTTCGAACGTATTGGCTTCTATGGAGCCTTCGCTACCAGTTATATCTACCTTGTGACAAGTTGTTTAAAAGTAATTTATTAATGTTTGTTTTAAAGGGCAGTTGTTCGACAATATAGTATCTTGATCATCGCATGCCCCAAATAGCTAAATTGGTATCTTTGAGCTCAATAGAAGCAACGGGCTCAACTATAAACGGCGGACTTTGAATCTTCACTTGCAAAAAAACACCCATAAAAATAATGGGTGTTTTTAACCACATTATAACCTGATAGATGCAAGTCGATAACCGATTTTAACAATTCTTTTTTTTCGAATAGCTGCGGAAATCGGCTTCATATAAGAACCACTGAGATTTGAAAGCATGCCGCTATATTATGATAAAAAAATCTCAGTATAGTGCAAGCAGATTTTGAATTTGCATACTCCAAAATTAGTGTTACAAGTTCGTCACTGTGACAGAGACACCATTACAGAAGTGCAATTTTGTGCATTGGACAAAACAAGTTTTATTTATTTGTTTATTTATTTACTTATTTATTTATTCATTTATGTGGCTGGTCTGATTTTTAGGCATTAGGCAGGAGTGGGTCACAAGTCATTGCAATTCAGCAAAAAAAGAAAGAGGATAAAATATGCACATAAAAGACAGTGATATATACAAAAATTGATTTAGTGAATACACGAACAGTATACATCAAAACAAACATTGAATAAAAGCAAAAAACAAGATATAACATACACGTGCAAACCAGAAACGTTAATATATGTGAGTATATATCACAAGAAAAAGTTCCAATGTATAAACATCGTTTAACGAAAGAACTCAAAGATCAAACTTAACCCTTCAACTTCACTCAAATATGCGAACTTAACGTAGTTTAACGTTGCTTAACGACGCAGTACTTTGTCATAACTCAGTCCTACACATTTATGACACGTTAACATGCTTACTTTGCTTGAAAATGAAGTAAGTGGAATCAAGCAGCAGGTGATATGAGCTTCATTTTTGTCAGAGTTATTCGACAAAGAAAGAAATGAAAGAGAAAGAAAGAGAAGAAAAGAAAAAAGGAAGGATATCAACAAACAAATATTTACATAAATAAATAAGTTTTTCAGGTGCATCGCAGCAATCAGTAAAGGGTGCAATTACTGAACAAGTGAGTTTGAAGTATTACGCAATCAATTGAATGTGCAATGTGGGTTGCATATATGCACGCGTAGGTCGGTCATGTATCCTATAACGCAACAGGTAACTCGCGCCGAGTCGCAAACCGGTTTTTTTGTGATAAGTTTCCTTATTCCGAGGCTACTATAGATGTTAAATTGGTTTCGTTAAAGCGTGACCACGAGAAATAATGCAACGTATTCACGCAATCGTTGCGATCCATGTGACGCTGGCTGTTTCCTGGTGGACGCTGCTCAGGCAGCTGAACCAGCGAGGAACAAGAATATGGAACGACTGTGGGGAGCGTGTCGCTCATTTTTCTTTCTTTTTTTTGGAGGGGGGAAGCTGTCTTACATCCCTTTGTGGAACCAGCGTGGACAGAAGTAGCTGCGGCAGTGTGAATGTGCTGACAGTGTCGATAGAGAGCTCATGAAAATGGCGCTACAATTCTTAATTGGACGCTTGCTTCATTGATGTTTGATTACACCAGAGTGTTAAACGAATCTACTTGCGCGGGTAATCGTATGTAATGAGCTCACGCATCCTCAGATTTTACCATGCAGCAACAAGGGGAGGTCAGAAACTGGGCATGCATGCCTTTAGACGAGCTGTGACTTTGCTGACAAGCGTATAAAACAACATGTTATCAACAATGGTTTCCTCCGCCGGCTAGTATCTGTGTTCGAGATTTCTTGCAAATGTTGCGTGTTAGCAGCAGCTGTACCATACAATAATGCGTTGAGGGTCGTTCAAGGTGGGAGAAATTGTCCAGGAAATTGAAATTAGGTCCGAATCCCCCGTCTCGCTTGACTAACAATGAAGAAATGCGGAATTGCTTTGGTACCCTAAGGCTGTATCTAAAAGCAGGCTGAAGTTGCAGACATAAATGCTGCAAGATTTCATTTGATCGTGGTAACAAGGAAAGTGGCATGTGAGGAGAAGCACTTGGTTTCTTTCGAAAGAACGTATCGCAGATACGTTCGTACGTGGTGGTCGCATATTTAGCCAGTTCGGCACGTGAATTCATTGCGTACGACTCGATGTTGTTTCAGAGTACTTTAAATGTATAATACGAATTCGCCGATGGGCTAGTACAGAAATTATCTGAACTGAAACACATAAACGTTTCTTCGTAATCCCTAAATTATTTTTTCTTCTTCAAAAACAAAAGGACATCATAACGGCGGAACTGTTTAAACAAGGAGAAACTCCGTCAGCCGCGAACAAAAATGATAACCATCCGTGGTTGGTTGGTTGGCTGGTTGGTTGGTTCGACCTAAGGGAGTAGCTCTACCCACCACGAGGAATCGGCTATGAGTTGTGTGCCAGGGTGGCTTTGAAAAAAAAAAGGGGGGGGGATGCCTAAGGTAATTTTTTTAGGAAAACGAAAAGATTAGTTGTGCTAACTGTCTATTATATGGATTGTTATAGAAGAGAAAAATTAAAAATGAGCTAACGAAAAAAGTTGAGCCTAAATACATGCAATAAATAACGAAGAAAATAAGTAATGAGTATGTACTTGTGATATTAGCATGAAAGCACCCTAATTTTTATGTAATTATATACTATAAATTATATTGACAGAAAGCTCGAACCCAAGATTTCGAAAAGATGGGGTCAGAAATCAGGGCTTTATATTGGGATGGCCTGCGGCATTTTGTGAAAAAGTCCTCTATAATATCTGCTTGTTTAAAATAGTAATATTGAGGGGAAGGAACAAACCCACGTCTGTACAAATGAAAACTTAGAGGTAGAATTCTGCATCGTGGTTCAATAAAGTTCACTTCTAATTCATTTGTTGCACACCATTAACTAAACCACTGAAACTCAAGGTGCCTAAGGCTGACCGTCGTGAACCAGTACACGCTTTCTACGTTGTCTTCCTCATCATCTGCCTAGATCCCAAAGTACGTGTGCCGACTTTCCTGTCGTGGAATGCAACAAATCTGACAGACAAGCGAGTGAGTTCATTCTCATTGTCTTTTAAGATGCACTCAAAACTTGATGAGGCGGGATGAGCTCTCGATCACCACACAGGTTCTTGCGGGACTCCCGCACACCTCCAAAGATGGGTTAGTACAATGTAGGTGACTAGTGCGAGAATTAATCCGCACACGTCGTGGCAGAAACCAAGAGAGAAGTAAGTATGGAAAGAAAAGTAAAGTGGTTTGCACCAGCGGTGTGAAGCCCTCAGTATGGAGCTGGGCAGCTTTCTTTGTTTTTTTAGGTTTTCTTTTTCACTTCTCCTATATTTCTCGTTGTCTTCTTTTGCTCTGTTCTCTTTATTTATTTCATGATATTAACATTCTATTGAGCTTTTTGTCTCCTTTTCACTCTTTCTATACCTCGTGTGTTTCGTGTTTTCATTCTAGTACTTGTTTTGAGTTGTCACGTTTCCCTAGCCGTAATAGGAAGCTGCGAATTCATTATAATTACTAACATGCTCGAAGAGCAAGAGTAATAAGGCTTCTAACCGGTTCGAGCGTGAGTTCAATACGCTACAGCTGGCTACGCTATACCACACCCTCTTTGCTTTGCTGTCAAGAGCCAGAAAACATCGATCATTTTTTTTACTGATTCCCCAACGTTTCACAAGCCACAAAAAAACACTTAGGAACTATAATAAGAAAACTAAGCATTACTCTTTATTCTGAAAATATCCTTTCCCTTGGGGCTTGTTTTTTGGGCCGCAGCAACAGGAGCATATGCATTGCAGTTTGCGAATGCCTTAAAGACACACAAAGTTTTGCTTGTTGGATTTCTTACTAATGAAAGTCTAGTTCTTTGAAATTTTCGTTTGTTTATTCATTTCAAATATTGTTTCTCTACCTACTTTATCCGTAGGTAACCTTGTGATTGTAAAGTTTTTGTTCTCCAGATGTCTGAGAATTAGTTTTTCTTCATGAAAATTTGAAATTTATTTCCCCATCACATTAACCACTGGTTTATTGGCCGATTCCCCGTGGTGCAAGCTATACGTGATCAAGCATGCAAGCTATAAATGATCTGCGTTACGCCAAACAACGGTGATTGCATACGACAGCACGGTCCCCTGAAGTGCTGCGCAGTTAAAATGTTCATGATAGTAAGTGAACCCGTTTGCTAGTGGATAAAGACGCGTTATTTAAACTGTCGTCGCTGTTAACATATTGCGTAGGCTAGATGGCTGTCCTCACATAGAATGCAAATTCGTTCGAATGCAAACACGAGCGGATGCAATGCACAGCTTTTATAAAGCAGACGATGACGACATACGTGTAAAATATTCAAGCGGTTGAAAATACTTCACGTTGGAAGAAGTACTTTGTTTCCTCATTCCAACCCCACCAGCAATGCAGCATTTTTATTTTGGATCGGGGGAGGTAATGCGTGCTGTGATTGTGCTGTCTTTTTGGCTAAAGCAGAAATATCTAGAGATATGACAGCCTGGTGAAAATGTCTGAATCATGTCCCCTTTATGTCTGAGAGGTTTCAATCTCGAAGCTTGCAGAAAATTGCACAGCACACGTTCTCGCCCAATTGGTGTTCAACGAGCATATCAATCAATCAATCAATCAATCAATCAATCAATCAATCAATCAATCAATCAATCAATCAATCAATCACTTGCATGTCCTTTCACGAGTGGCATAATAGGGCATATGTTCTCGCCCCTATTGCGAGTGGCGATTTCCTCCCTCAAGGAGCGCCATGATCATCTTTGCTCCGCCGACAGCCCTTGGCCAATCACTCCTATCTGGTCGATTGCGTGTGCATTCGCAGATTCGTCTAAAGAAGCCACCTTCAGACGCGAGCAATGGCTGCGGCGGTGGCAGCGGCAGTCACGGCCGCTCTGTGGGCCCTATTTTCACATCTCTACTGGCGCGCCTTAGCAATATGGATGGATCACGGTGGGTGGAAAATTCTGCTACTTATTATTTGTCGGTTTTATTTTTGCATACGACTCTGCGATGATGCCTGCTTGGTTGCCTGAAAATATTGTCATTGTATCTCTGTTAACAACCAAAACTTATTCACCTCGTGGTTATGAAACAAAAGATTGTTTACGATAATGATTTGATCTTTTCGCCTTTTCTTACACGAGCAGGCTGGTGCAATATACGTCAGAGTCACTTCACTTTATAGCGCCGGGGAATCGAGGTTGAGAGGGCACGTGCGTTACAAGAACACTGCAGAGGCACCAAGATAAGTGAGGCGGCAAGGAGCGGATTGCGTGACCGCCATGACCGATATCAGTTTGTTTAGTGATACGCAGAGAACATTGTGCGGAGCATGAAGAAAACGCATCGTCGACGTTGATAGACGTCGCTCGCGAGGAGCATAAATGAACGTATGATGGCTTGTTTGTGTGAACTACAACAGCCATGCGAATTCTAGGTTCTGAATGCCTAAATACTGCGCTACAAAATATCAACGTGACGTACACCGAGGTATATAAGATTAGGAAAACATGGATAACGTAGACCTCTTCAGCGTGCGTCTGTGTACAAGGATGGTTCCGTATTTCTCCCGCATCATAATGCTGCCGCTGGTGCGAGAAGAACCTGTGCTCTGAAGACTAGCGTCGAGATTAGCTGTCAAGGTACAGCCGCGGGTGTCCTGTTAAACTCTATTGCCGAGGTAATTTGCAGCAGAGAAGACGTTCATTTCTAAGAAGGGCAAATGTGGCGGATAAGCTAGCCGTGATCTTCTGTAGGCAGTGCATTACTGATAACTTATTCACCCACAATAAAACTTGGCCTCAGTACATAAGTGAGCCCATGGAGCCTGCACATTCTTACAACAGAAAAAGCAAATTAAACTTCACTTCGTGACTTCGCTGCTTCATCATCGACGAGAAATATAAAGACAATACGCAGTTAGCTTAGCCACAATAGAACGGATATAGTCTTGACGCTGAAAGTCTATTACGTAATTTACTGAACCTGGTATTAGTAAATTTATTTTACCATATGATTGTTCCATGTCTAGCAAGCTCCACACATGTATGTCTTAAATTCGTTATTCTGCTTTACCATGCTGGTTTTTTACTACCACATGACTGGTAACTGCACTTTTCACCTTCCCTCTCTTATATTAAACTCATTTGTCTTTTGTGCCGTCGACTATTCTACACGTTTGCGGAGCAAAAAAATAAAAAAAACGTTTACTTGAGAAAACTCTTATGGACCAGGGTCCCTTCTACATTTGCCAGAGACGACTCGATGCCAAGAAGCATCATAATAGTAATTCAAATCCTCATCAATGTTACTTCAGGCTGTGCGGTGCGTTTGCAAGACTAGCGTCCTTGTTAATGCTGCTACCCGCCGTGGTCGCGTAGTGGCTGTGATGCGAGACTACTCACTTCAAAATTCTCTGGATCAAGTACCCACCGTGGTGGCCGCATTCTAACTAAAGAATAATAAAAGCCTGTGTGCTTAAATTTATGCGCACATTAAGGAACCCCAGGTGGCCGAAATATTCGGAGTTTTCTACGACGTCACCATTCTTAATCATGTCGTGATTTTGGAACGCTTAATTCCAAGTGATCAATTATTAGTTTTTGTTGATTGTGATGATAAAAAAACAGGTCAGCTGTTTTCTATTGTTGGCATTCAGGTTTCAACTACTCCCTTGTTACGCTGTTTACTCGGTTACACGTCGTAACTTGAATGACACGGAGTGTAAGAATTTGTGAGCACTCGGTTCGGGGCAAGGATTGAAATATTTGCTTATGCACTCAAACAAAGACAAGCCTTAAGCTTTCTTTTTCGTAGCCGCATTCTAGAATACGCGAAAACGCTGGTTATGAGGTTAGTGGCAACGATAATTCATAATCCCTTCCCCCCTCTCACACTCCTAATAGAGATAACGACAACAATGTGATGTCCCAGCAAAATACATTGCCAGTAACTTACAATATCTTCCTAAACAAGTCATTTCCGCAAGTGCAACCAGTGAGCAGATGCACGGCCACTGGGTGAATCCATAAGAAGGATTTGAAGTTGTTATGGATGAAAAAGTAACGTAACCGTATTCTTATTACGTTTCAAGCCAACGAAGATTCGGTGGCCTTTGATCTTGGGTACAATGAAGCCCAAAAAAGGCATAACTGGTTGCGTCTATATGAAGTTTTTAAGAAGCACTCAAATCAGCGTGCTCAAACTTTTACTTTCTCGTGGTTTTAGGTGTGTTGTAGCGGTTGTTATTGCAAAGTTTTTTTATTTGTAACGACTACTCATCCCACAGCGACATAAACTTTAAAATAAGGAAAGTCCGCCTGTATCGTCTTTTCAATGTTAGCGCTGTTTCAGAGTGCTATGTGTCATTTTGTCGTCAAAGCACAAAATTGTTTTGCAGCATTCGTGAAAGGCTGACAAATGCACGTAGTCCCGAGGCAATGTGTTTCTTTTATCTCTATCTATTTTTTGTTTGCTGGTAGGTCTGAGTTTTCTACTGCGATATCTCGTGGCCTTGGTGCGTCTTACGTACCTGCTGCGAAGAAAGGTGCTGCGATTTGTTTACTTGGAACCAGAGAAGTACAATGACGTCATACACAGCGGAGCCGTCTGTACACCAGTAGAGTGGTCCAAGGAATGCCCACAGCAAAGACCGCACTTGGACAAGGCAAGTGGGCTTCTAGCCTCTCCTACATAAGCTTCTTGATGCATATCAATTGCAATTGGTTCAGAAACATCTGGTTTGGGTATTTTTCGGTGTCTTCATGAGTGCATCTGCATTGAAATGAAAATTATCTGCACCCAAAATTATTAAACGGTGGGTATGGGCCCTGGTAGCACAGAGAGATATGAAAACGTTGCTGGTGTACCTGTACGCACGAACCTACCTTATCGTTTTCTCTCCTTTTCCTTATCATTCTAGTGCGTCTAATGAGCATTACGCGCTTAAAAGCAGTACGCAGGGCAAAAGATAACTGAGTTTGGCTTAGGATTGTTGCCCTGATATAGTCTTATGAAGCACATTACTGCAACTGAAACAATGGGTAAACCAAGTGACACATATCAGGTGAGTTTGTGAATGCAGAAAGAAGAACCTATATATATATACACTCGATGCACGCGCTCAAGTGGGGGCATGGTTCTGTCTACAGTTCTCTCTTATGCTGTTTCTATTCTTTCACCCCATGCGGGGTAGGAAACCGTATGTAAATTCGTTTAACGTCCCTACTTTTGTGGCTTTTTTCTCACTCTGCCGGGGAAGACGAAGAAGTGTGTTTTGAATAGGAGCTACTTCTGCTAACTCCGGCCGCTTCGGTAGCTCGTGTTTTTGGTTGGCTCGTGCTCCACCGCTAGATGCACTCGTAGCGGCTTCGCTGGAACGCCACGTCGCTTTTCGACTGTGAGGCTCGACTGTGAAGAAGCTGCCCGGGCTCAGGATTGGGCGGCAGTATCCTTATTGTTCTTTGAGAGTTCTTTATTTTCCGGTAACTGTATTGGTCTTTCTCAGCTGAAGCGAGTCATTCCATTTTGATGTCATTTTCTTCCCCCGGCCAAGGGCACTCCCCTTGGTTAGCTTCCACTCCCGCCAAGGATTGGCCGATAGACTATTTGTTACGCAGTGGAGCGAGAAGTGTCCCTGTGGCACTGGTACCTACAGATGGGGGCAGTATTCCGATGAAGAACCCAAAGGCGATTCAAGTGGAGCTTCGAAAAGCCACTTCGCATCCCCAGAAGATCACTGAGGTCCGCCAGTTTGGTCGCGGAGGCATCCTGTGCTGTTCCGCAGATCAGGAATGCATTCGTGAGCTCCTGCAATGTTCCGAATTCGCAGCGCATCCGGTAAGCCCATTTATTCCGGCACACCTCGCATGCTCGAAAGGATTAGTCCGCGGTGTAGACACAAGTCTGACACCTGCAGATGTGCTCGATTTGTTTTCGGTGGCGGGTGTAATTTCAGTGTACAGGTGCACCCGTACAATTGACAACATAAAATCACCAACGGAATCGGTGATAGTGACCTTTTTAGGAACAGTCCGACCTTCCGAAATTAAGGCATGGCCACTGATCTATAAGGTAGAGCCACTTTCCCCCAAACCCCTGCAGTGTTTGAAATGTTGGCGATATGGACATAGCGTCAGCGGGTGCCGATCAGTTCTTAGATGCCGTCTGTGTGGTGAAAATCATGACAGCCGCGAGTGCAGCTCTGAGAAAGAGAGGTGCTGCTTATGTAATGGCGCGCACCCTGCAGACTCCGCAGACTGTGCAGCAAAAGAAAGGGAGCTTGCCATATTAGATATTGTAGAACGCAAGAGGTGCTCTCGGAGAGAAGCCGTTGCAGAAATGCAGGAGAGATCCAAAGGATATGCCAGTGTTGCAGCACGTAATACCACCGCCATGGATGCATCTCTCGCAACATCTATCGCAGAGGCCGTAGAGAAGGCTATGGAAAAGGCAATGGAACGCCTCGCAAACAACCTTTTTGAAAGCTTGGCACAATTGGTTTCCAATCAACTATCTCAAATTCTAGGTGTAGCATCTACGAACGATTGGGCTCCTGAGACATCATTAGTATCGCAGCGTACGGAAATAGAAAGTGCGACAACACGTCAACGAGCGGTTTCTCCTGAGGCAGGGACTTCCAAAACAACGGAAGACGGTGATCTTACGGAGGATTCATAAGCATATGCAGATATGGATATGGACCCTCATAAGGTTCTGAAGCGAACCCGATCTCCCCAATCAAAAAACTCTTCGCATAATTCGAAATCTAAAAAGTATCTATCCAAAAAAGAATTCATTGAGAACATGTCTAAGAAAGACTTTTTGCGAAAGGACATTTTGGACCAAGCAGTTTCTGCGACGGTTCTGTCGTCAAAATAGGTTCACTAACCATATTACAGTGGAATTGCAGATCTATATTTTCCGCAGCCACAGACCTATCATACATTTCTTCACTGCTTTCCCCGGATAATATATCACTGCAAGAAACCTGGCTTTCAACAAGCCAGAAGTTTCACCTAAAAAATTATCGGCTATTTCGATTGGACCGACCTAGCAGAGGTGGTGGGCTTGCTGTCTTGATAGCAACTAAGTTTAGTCACAAAGCTACGATCTCTTATCGTTGTGTGACTCCAGATTGTGAAATTTTGATAGTAGACATAACATTACCAGACGCTTCTCCCTTGTCGTTTGTAAATGCGTATTTCCCAGCCGGGGTGCAAGACACACGAAGTCTAGACGATATGTTCTCTGCCTGCAGAAAGGATATATTAATCACTGGAGACTTCAATTCACATCATGTGGCCTGGGGTTTTAAAACAGATTTAAGCGGAAAACGATTGTGGGAATGGGCTATTGACAAGAATTTATCTTGTTTAAATTCACAATCTGCTACTTTTGTCCGAGGTCTCTCTAAATCTGTAATTGACTTGACATTTTCAAGCTCATCTGTAAATATATGTTCGTGGCAAACTTTAGACTGTGCTACTAACAGTGACCACTTGCCTATTACTTTTGTACTGAACTTTCCAAGAATACATGTCGCCGAAAAGGCCCGCTCATTCCTCAACTATAGAAAATTAGAAAAAGACTTGAGGGCTACTTTTGACCACCGCAAGGACATACAAGGTGACATTAGGGCTATGAGTCTGTGTGCAGTGTTAAAAAGATCAGTAAAAGACGCAACGTTTAAATTAGACTCGGCCACAAGAGGTTCTTTTAGTCCATGGTGGACTGAAGAGTGCACGAGGAGCTATAGAAAACGGAAAGCTGCATGAAAACAACTGCTGGTCAACCAATGTCCAAAAAATTGGAGTGATTATAAATTCGCAGCAGCAGACTTCAAACGCACAGTAAGTACATCAAAAGAAGGTTATAATATGAAACGACATGAGTATCTTTCTAGGGCTAAAAACAAAAAAGCGCTCTTCAGATTTTTAAGATCTCAAAAGATGTTACCACCCGCTGAAAATATTGACTCTTCTGTTCTTTCCCCCCGTGAGCTCTCTGATTTAGTAGAAAATATTGCGAAAGGGCTCCAAGATAGATTTATGTCAACTATACCACTGCACATTGTGAACCCAATGGCAGGCGAGGATTTCGAGGAGGTTACTTTAGATGAGCTGGCAGAGATAATAAGGCACTTATCTCCTTCGGCACCTGGACCAGACGGGGTAACAAATCCAATGATAAAAGTAATATTCGAGATTTGTCCAACTGAAGTACTTAATCTGGTGAACTTTTCTTTGACAAAAGCTTGGATACCTGCGGAATGGAAGCTGTCTAAAGTGATTCCACTTCTTAAAAAGCAAGAAAAAGGATTCGCCTTGGACAATGTAAGGCCGATATCAATCACGTCAAATCTGGTTAAGCTAATTGAAAGAGTTTTGAATGCCCGGGTAATGAAATATATTAATAATAACGCAATATTAAACCCCAGTCAAATTGGTTTTAGATCCGGTTGCTCAATATGGTGTGCGCATGTTGATTTAGAGAGCCGAATACAACTGGCTCGGCGTCGGCGCCAATACTGTGCTTTAGTTACTTTAGATTTGGCTAAAGCGTACGATAGGGTTGAGCATTCAATTTTAGTAAGACAGATGGAATTTCACCACTTTCCCAACTACATCACTGCGTGGGTGTCGGAGTTTTTAAGGGGGAGAGAATATTACTGCTTTAAAGATGGGTACTCATCGAATAGATATAAGCAGACACGTGGCGTACCACAGGGGGCTGTCCTGTCGCCAGTTTTATTTAACATTTTCTTAAGCTCCATTCCATCAACTAAGGATATTCAGTTATATGTGTACGCGGACGATATTGCTTTCTTCGCAAGTAATACCGACCTTCAATCATTATACCAGAGTCTACAAAATTATCTCAATATGATAGAAAGATGGCTTAAAAATATTCATATGACCTTGAACGTAAAGAAAAGTGTGCTCCTTGCATTCTCTTTTCTGCAGCCTATAAACATCTCGTTAATGTACAGTAATGAGCTCATTCCGCAGGCGAATTCTCTTAAATATTTGGGCATCATATATAATGACACATTAAATTGGAGAAGTCACATTGATGATGTGTACTCCAAGGCAACACGGGCCATGGGGTGGCTACGGAAGCTTGCAAACCGTAAAGCGGGTTTAAGAAGAGATGTGCTAATAATGATATATAAACTTTATGTGCGGCCCATCATGGAATTCGGTTGTGTATTATTTTCTGGCAGCGCAGCCTATAAAATGAGACCCCTAATACTGCTGGAAAGAGAAGCGTTGCGTTTGTGTCTGGGTCTACCAAAGTTTGTTGCAAATAACGTGTTGTATATGGAAGCTCGCCTACCTTCTCTGCTAAATAGGTTTAAAATTCTTACTGTGCAAGCATTCTTAAAGATATACAGTTCACACCAAAGACTCTCATTTTACGCTTTCATTCAAGAACCGACTTTATTTTTCGAAACCCATTGGTCGCGACTACACACCCCGCAAATAGTATTTGCACAAGCGCTACTAAACCAACTGAATGTAAAAATTAGACATATTGGTCCAATACACAACCTAAAGTCAATGCTTAGCATACAATTCGATGATATATTTCCTCATAACGCGAAACAATTGGCATATAGGTATTTAAATGACCAGTTAGCAGATTATCTAGCCCACCTAGAGATAAGCAATATCATAGCGACTGATGCATCTGTGTCAAAAGAAAAGGCTGGGGTTGGCATCTTTTCTCCTTCTTTGGACTGGTCCTTTTCGATTCGACTCCCAGATTATACCCCGGTATTCATGGCAGAATTATTGGCCATTGTTCTTGCCCTACGCAAATTACCCTCAAGCGAATCATTAGCAGTTATCATTACAGATTCATTATCAGTTTGTAATGCACTTTCTGCGGCAGTAAATTCAGAGCTCATGAATACGTTTCGGCATTTAGTACCGAAAAACGTAAAGAAACTGCATTTGCTATGGGTACCAGGCCACCGCGGATTATATTTGAACGAAATGGCGGACTCTTTAGCAGCAGTATCCCTGGGTGGGCCCACCATCCCAGTTTTGCCAGATACGGCTTATGTAACCGCGCTAAGGTTCCGAAATGCTTGCCCGCAATGGGGAAAAGGTAATTTGGATAAATTCAAAGATTTCGAGCATTTGAGCTATTGCTGGAATAAACAGTGGTGTGTATCTCGCCAGTTAGAGGTCACTTATACCAGATTGCGCTGTGCAGTTCCACAACTAAATTATTACCTTAATAAAGCTCAGCTCAAGGCGTCACCGCTATGCATTTGGTGCAACGAAATTGAAACAATTGAACATTTCTTTTTATTCTGTCATCGTTATTCTTATCAGAGAAAAAGATTTTTAGTAGCCCCATTACAAAAGCTAGGGATACAAGTAAATTTACCAGTAATTTTATCATTTGGCGGAACTTCATTTGGTTACTGCCACAGGGATGTATGCTCCGCTGTGTTTGATTACATCAATGCAACTAAAAGATTACCATGCTAGTGAACCACTACCTTTACAGATCTTTAGTTTATAATTCGTAGTTATGTCTTTCAAAAACAAAAGATGGTTTGACCGCTTGCTCAGCACACATTTTTGTTTTTTTGGTAGTATTATTTTAAGCTTCTTTTATAGATTAGCTTCATTTTCAGTTTAGTTTCATTTAAGTATCCTGCCGCCCGGTTCTTGGCCCATCCCCCTTTGTGGGTAAGCGCCATCCATCAGAGGTCATCAGCATCAGCATCAACTCCGGCCTATTTCAGCTGTAATTTAAGTCTGTTGATCAGTTTTCGCTGCTTCCTTGGAGGGAATGGATGTAGACCTCCCCGGGCGCCTGCCGGCACCAGCGGCGTCAGCGGCGGCCGCCTCCAGGAAGCGGATGGGACAAGCGAGCGACAGTGACAGTGAAGATACTCATGCTTACTATCTCAGCAGTGAGGACTTCTAAGATGACGGTTTCCAACCTGTGCTGAACCGCAAGGCGAAGAGAAGGAACATGAGGACATCCTCATCCTCAACTATTCAAACTGTAAGTGAAGCGCCAAAATCGAACACTTATACCATCCTGTTTCTGCCTGCACTTCCTACCGTCAGCATGAAACCCCTTAACAGACAGTCTGTGTTGAGGTCTCTGGAAACGCTCGTGCCAAATGAGATCACGGACATAAGAGTGAACGCCAGAAAGAATATACTGGCTGTGGACGTTTTGCACGCAAGTGTGTTGGGCGTTCTGCGCAGTGTAACTGACTTGGACGGCAACCAGGTGCGCTCTCATGTTCCCTTGGGATGTGATGTAGTAACCGGCGTGATCTACGACATTGATGTCGCTATTTCCAATAAGGACTTACAACTTCTTGTCAAGTCAACAACTGATACTCCAATTGTTGATGTCACCCGGCTAGGCAAGTCTCGCTGTGTGAAGATTGCGTTTAAGAGCACATAACTCCCCTCTCATGTGAAGGTAGGGTACTTCAGACATGCTGTGCGGCCTTTCATTCCAAAGCCTCTCCAGTGCCGTAAATGCATGAAACTTGGACATGTGAGCAGCGTCTGCGAGAACTCGGTGGTATGCCACCGCTGCGCCGAGCACCATGAAGCGGATACGTGCGTCGCAACTGTCAAGAAATGCTCTAATTGCAATGGATCCCATGAAGCCACATCGAAGGACTGCCCGCGGATTCAGAAGGAAATTGCCATCTTGAAGGAGATGGTGCGCGATCACTCATCTCATCGAGAAGCCGCAGCTAAAGTCAGAAGGCGTCGTTCACGTCGACGTCGGTCTTCGAGGACGCCCGCTACCTCCTCGACACGTTTGCGTGATCCCTCATCAGTACCACCTCCTTTGCCTCCCAGACCACATGCCGTGGGAAAGGCTGTAAAGGACAAAGCCAGTGAGCAAACCTTAACTGCGACAGAGTGGCCTGCACTTCAAAGGGAAGCAGCATCAAGCGAACCGAAGGAGCTTCATGACGGCCAGTCCGCGCTCCCGGTTCGAGATCTTTCCAACCAAGACAGGCAAGTTACTGCAATCGTCCCGGTTCGAGATCTTTCCAACCAGGACAGGCAAGTGGCTGCAATCGTGCAATCATTAATTGCCACGATTCGCACGCTACTGAGCAGCATACAATCTCCGTCTGCTAAGAGTGCACTGCAAATACTGGATGCACTGAATCCAGTTCTTGCTAACTTCGTATAAGCACAATGGCTCAACAAAATCTCATCTGCCGAACTGAGGTTAAAAGTGCGTCGATTTTTCAGTAGAATGCCAGAGGCATGAAGTCCCGTATCTCGGACTTTCGCCAATTTGCTCGGGCCAACCAATTCCCTATACTTGTCATATGTGAACCAAACGTATCAACGCCTTATAGATTGTCCGGTTATGAAGCTTTTTGTTCAGCCGCTTGCGAAGAGCGAAGCAAAGTAATTGTTTACATTCGCACAGACTTGACTTATCTTTCGCACCCAATAAGTTCAAATGACGACAATCAGTACGTGTGTCTTCGTGTGAAGAAGAATGCAGTTTCGTTCACGCTTATTGGTGGATATATATCTCCGTCATCGCGATTTGACTGCGACAGATTAAAAGACATCCTAATGAGAACCGATGGGCCTTGGATCATCACCGGTGACTTCAACGCCCATCACATGCTTTGGGGGAGCACTAGGATGAATGCCAGGGGCCGGAACATTGTTGCATTCGCTTCCGATTACGACCTTTCCATCATGAACGATGGTACCCCCACATATCTGCGGGGTCTCACGTATGGCAGTTGCCTTGACCTGACATTGGTGTCACGGTGCTTCTCTCACAAAGTTAAGTGGTTTCGCGATATTGAGACTCACGGGAGTGATCACATACCCACCTACGTGACGATCGATGGTATCATAAAAAATTTCTCTTCTGGTGTTGTAATTGGCACTGACTGGTCGATGTTTACATCGCGTGTAAGGACGCTTGCCAAGAAGGCCTCGCCTGCAGCCTGGAAAATACCATAGCGGAAGCTATGCAAGCGTCCAAATGTAAATTACCATTTTCGTCTAAAATAACACAGTTTGACATCGAACTGGAAAAATTACGAGCTATACGAAGGCGTGCTGAACGACGATACAGACGCACAAGATCAATTTACGATCTGAGGGAAGCAAGGCGGCTCCAGAAAAAGATTCAACGACGCATTTATAAACTGGAGAGCGAACGCTGGAAAGCATTCTGCGAATCTGTAGACCCTCATAAACCACTGTCATATATCTGGAGAACAGTTTCATGGTCTTCGCTCCTCTCCGCAACAACGGCACCCTTTTAAAGCTTTGGCACTCCAACATGGAAAAACAGAACTCGAGGTGGCTGAAGAATTTTGCACGAGAGTTGCCGGGAATATTATGAACGAGAGCATCGACGCCGCGATCGTTCCTGAGACGCGATTACCAGAAATGGACATTCCGTTCACCATGGAAGAACTGGAAGGTGCGTTAGTCTCTTCTAAGCGCATGTCATCGCCAGGTCCTGATGGTATTACTTATAGTGCGTTGGGACACCTTGGACAAAAAGCCAGAAAAGAACTTTTAACATGCTTCAACAACTCCTGGCTCAGCGGCAGTGTTCCCCGAGAATGGAAAATAAGTCGATTAATACCACTTTTGAAATCAGGAAAATCACCATTGGACTTGACAGCGTATCGCCCCATTGCCTTCGCAAGCTGCCTCGGAAAAGTGATGGAAAGAATGGTTCTGTTTCGTCTCGAGTGGTACTTGGAACGATACACCAAATACCCTTCTTTCATGGCAGGCTTTCGTCGGGGCCGCTCCTCCATTGACTGTGTCCTTGACTTATCGACATTTGTTCAACAAGAAAAAAGTCGCAAGCGCATATCAGTGGCACTCTTTCTTGACGTGAAGGGTGCATATGATAATGTAGATCACGATGCCATCCTCACTTCGCTCGCAGCAATGAGCATTGGTGGACGAATGTTTCAATGGATAAACGATTAGATAACTGGCAGGGGTTTCTTTGTACAAACATATGATGGTACAACTGCCCAACATTACACCTACTGCGGAGTACCTCAGGGAGGTGTTTTAAGCCCCACATTGTTCAATGTGGCCCTCATGGGTCTGGTGAAGGTTCTGCCAAAGTCGGTGTGCCTATCCATATACGCCGATGATATTTGCCTCTGGAGTGCTGCAGTTACTCGCCCTCAGGTGCGTGCACGAATACAGCGGGCAGCAACCCTCACAACAGCCTACCTTCAGAAACAAGGCCTAAATATATCAACTGTGAAGTGCGCGTTGATGGCGTTTACACGCAAACCAATGACGCCATACCCCTGTTTACATCAATGGACAGTGTCAAATATGCACGGACGCATCGTTTCCTGGGCATAATAATCGACAAGAAGTCTTTCGTGGAGCCCACATTGTGCATACTTAAGAAGAGACTGCTATCTATTGTGCATATCATGAAATCTTGTGCGGTAAAGCATGGGGAACTTCTGTGGCCTCCATGCTACAGCTGTACAGGGCCCTATTTCTGGGTCTATTGCGTTACAGCTTGCCGATCCTGACTAACACTTGCAAATCGAATACCATTCATTGGAGAGTTTGCAGGGTCAGGCACTGCGTATCTGTCTAGGACTGCCCCGATGCGCTTCTACTTATGCCACCAATCATGCTTGCCAACGACCATCCGGTCAGGACATATAGAGTTGTGGATTGCCTCAGAGCGCACATTCGACATGCTAGCCGTGTCCCCGACCACCACTTGGCCCTTCTACCTTCCGGAAGACCACGTGCTACGTTTTCAGACGTCATAGCCAAGCACCTAAACAGCATTCCATCAGGATATACGCCAGCTGCGAGAACGGCATGTCCTTTGTGGGGCCTCGACCAGCCGCAAGTACGTCTAGAAATTCCGGGAATCAAAAAGAAAAGCAGTCACTCCAGAGTAGCATTGAAGCAAGCAACACTGCTATTATTACATGAGTTGTACTTAGACCGAACGCAGATATACACTGATGGGTCCGTCTCATCCAGCAGCTCATCAGGTGCCGCTGTAATTCCGGCTGCAGAATTGACAATCAAGTTTAAGTTGTCGCATATGACTACATCTACGGCATCAGAGCTTGCTGCTATAAGGGCTGCTTTACAATATCGTCGTTTAAGAACGTCCAGGAAAATGGGTCATATTCTGTGATTCGAAGGCAGCGCTTCAGAGTTTGCAGTCTGCCATGCGTAGGAGGAGTCATGACCAACTGGTACAAGAAATAAGACATTGCCATCATGAAGCTCTAGCACGAGGGCATGATATATATATCAATGGCTGCCTGGACATATCGGTATTACCGGAAATCAATTAGCCGATGTTGCAGCCCGCTCAGCCCATGAAGAAACCCGTGTAGTCCCGATTCCTCTATCAAGGAATGATGCAGCAAGACAACTTTACCTGCTGACTCGAGATCTCACACGCACGTTCTGGTCGTCTACCAGCTTCCAAAGGTGTCAATTTTATGAACTGGATCCTTCGCTCAAGCTAAAGCTACCATCACAACTTTCCGCTCCGATGCGACACTGTTATGCCGCCTTTGATTGGGTGTTGCATTTACAAAGGTGTACTCCTTTCGCATTGGTATGGCAGACGCTCCTACATGCGACTACTGTGGAACTGAAGAGACCATCGAACACGTCCTGTGCAGCTGCGCTTGCTACGACACACAGCGATGCCAGCTTCGGATGGTTTTGCATCGACTTGACCCCGGGACCATTTTGTGTGCAGAAGATACTAGGACCTTGGGCATCTGCCTCTGTTGCGCAGAAAGCAACTAAAGCCTGCTACTTTACCTCAAGTCAACAAACCTGAGCGACCGCCTGTAGACTGTGTGTGCTCCCCGAGTGTGCTCGTGAGGTGTGTACCTTCTCATCTTTCTGCAACTCTTTTTCCCCTTTATCCCTTCCCCAGTGCAGGGTAGCAACCGGATGCGCGT